>VURO01025139.1:0-10337 GCA_015108175.1 Pelvicachromis taeniatus
GGCCGCGCACCGCCGCCCGACCGACCCAGCCCTTAGAGCCAATCCTTATCCTGAAGTTATGGCTCTGGCTTGCCGACTTCCCTTAGCTGCCTTGTTCTAACATGCCAGAGGCTGTTCACCTTGGCGACCTGCTGCAGATATGGGTACAGGGCCAGCGAGAGCCAGCTTGCTAATCTAGTCTCTTTTTCGCGCTAATTCGTACGGCACTACTTTGGCTGGCGGACGGACATGTGACCAACATATCACTCTTTTCCGTGTCTGATCACATGCCTTTCCGCCAGGCAAAATCACATGCCAAACCAAAACAAATCCTCTTACGATGTCACAAAAATCATGAAAAAGCCTTAGAAAAGCCGCACCAGACAATAAGCCGCAGGGTTCAAAGCTTGTGCAAAAAGTAGCGGCTTATAGTCCGGAATTTACGGTACTTGCTTTAGTAAATCAACATGCAGTGATCATTCACCAATGGAAAATAATGCATTCAGCCAAATGTTACAGTGTGAGAAGCCAAAATGTTGCCAGGGTGAAGCCATGTATGAAGTTTAAGCAAGCACTTTGGATCCGTTGGGTTCAACTCATCTAAAGTGGACACACCATCAAAATGTTGCTAAACGAGTGGAAAAGTAATTTCAGCATAAATATAAGATTTGCACATTAAAGAAGAAATCAGGATAGAAAGCTATGCAGGGGTCTCAGAGGAAGAGCAGCCTCTCTAAACCGTGTTTGTGTAGAAGAGAAACAGTGCTTGGGACAAAGATACACCAGCTGTTCACAAGAGATGATCGAAAAAGAATCTTCAGTAGTTAGTGATGAAATAACAGAAGGATTTATGTAACAAGGCAACAGGGCAGATGATAAGTTCCAACTATCAATCTACAATTAGTTATCTATCATCAGGAGCTGACTAAATGCCATTATTGATACTGATCTTATCGAGCAATTTCTTCTCCTTTTTGTTAAATTTCCTTTTATATCCGTCTTAGAACTAGATGTGCCTTGCAGTAGTATCCCTGAAGAAATTTGCTTGAGTTTGACTATGTACACTTTATGGGTGAGCAAATTAAACTGAGGCAAATTTATCTTCCTGACTATGGTCATGGATTTTTGTTAAAAAGGATGGGGAAAAAAACGGACACTTAATGGGCAGTGCTCCTCTAAAAAGCTTTCTGGAAACTGGATAAATTTGAATCTATCAGTGACTTTATAAAAGGACAGAAAAGATGCAGAATTTCCTAAACCTCGAAAACAAGATCCAAGTAAAGAAACATCCTATCCACAGAAGGCTGCGCAGCAGAGATCGTCGTCCGGAGGTGGCCAAAGACATACTAGTACTTTACACTGGAATTCAAAAAGTAACAGTGTGGTGTGAAGGCTCTGTTTCCTCTCTTGGTCTATGATTCAAACTCCAGCAGAAAAAAACAAACAAAAACAAACCCTAAAACATCTCAAAGCCTCAAAAAAACGATTTGAGAATCAATGAAGACAATGCATGCTGCCGATCACAGTTTCCTCCTGACCTCACCGCCCTGCCTGACCTCACCACCCTCACAGCCTCGAGATTTTATTAGAAAACCTGAGGACGGAAAAAAGCAAACATTTCTGACATCACAAGAAGCTCTAAGGGACACTATCAGATGATGATACAGTTAAAAAGTACCAAAAAAAACCCCAAACATACAGCGAGACGAGCCATATCCCTGTTTAACAGCTTCATTCTGCTGTATCTCTGGCAATCTGTGTGACAGCCAATAAAGTGAGTGGCTATGATACCTTTTCAGTGTGTAAAACTGTGTAGTACAGGAATATAAACTCCCGTGTCATATTTAAAGCATCTGATAAGATGAAATCCACGAAGCATATATCATATTCTTACTTACACCTAAAAGAATACAATAAATCTTATTTTCTCCTGCTCATTTCCAGCAGCAAGCCTTTCTGCACAATGATGAACAGAAAACCGAAAATGCACGGACACTAAGTGAAGAGGAAAGTCCAGCTTTCAGTAGAAAGACTATCATTCTGTCTTCTGACAATCAAGTTATAACTGATGTGCGCACACTGCACATCGTGACACACAAAATTGCTGCATTTTTCAAATACACCTGGTATATCCATCCGGTCCCTCTTATTATGTTTATCAAATGTAATGTTTAAAATAAAATAGAAATGCTGAGTCTCAAAGTAAATTTACTGAGCTGCTCTTAAATCAAATGAACAAATGACATTGAAACGAAGAAACATTTGCATATCGAAGAACTGATGCTATTTTATATGCAATTTATCAGACAAGCGCTCTCTTCTTTCATCTTGTGGTGTTTTAATGACTCACTCCTGTCAGACACTGACATTACTCTCCCCTGAAAGCCTTCTTCCCACTCCTGCCATGTGACTAAATACTGGGATAGATTTCAGAGCACCGACACGTTTCAGTCTTTGGTAATCAATGCTTTTTGTATACCTGCCTCTTATGTGCTCTCACGAGTATGAAACAATGCATGGAGCCAGAAATAATGCACAGAACAGCAAAGTAAATTAGCCGGACAGTTAAAATGTGTTGGGTGGGGGGGGCAAGACAGATTGTCTTTTTTCACCTTCAGTCGTTTATAGCGAATGGACTGGTTCTTATATAGCGCTTTTCTACTGTGCCTGAGCATTTTACACTCAACAATTCACAACAGCACATTCTCTATGCTGAAGTGCTCTCTATTTAACATTCAAAGATGCAACTTGTCCAAATATGCAGACTGGAACAGCCAGGGATCAAACCAGCAACCTTCCAATTAGTAGGTGACCTGCTCAACTTCCTGAGCTACCACCACCCCAGGATGGTTAGTTTTAAAATTCAACAAGGCAAAAGAAAAATTCTGAATATAGAGTCTGATTTGGATTTCTGTTCCATAAAGCTGGAAAATACAGCAAAATCAAAAATTGTGGTTCTATAGGACCGTCTGGATACTACACTGAATTTCATGGAGAAAACAAAAAAGTCAAAAAAACAAATGAATTAAATTTTTTGTTTTGTTTCTATTCCATTCAAATTAGTGTAGTGTTCACACAGTCCTATCGATCTACAATGGAGTGAGTTTGCTATAGGCTCCAACATGTGCTCTATAAATTCTCTATTTCAGTCATTACATTATATATACACATTATAGTACAGTATGACAAGGAAAAAATAAAAAAACATTTTTAAAAATTAGAAAATAGAATAAAATGATAGAACACGTAGAAGTGCACACTGCTTTGCTGATTGCTGCACCCCTAAGAAAAAACAAAGAGAAGGAGAAAAAAAAAGAGCACCTGAAACACAAAAATAGAATAAAATAGAATTTGCATTTCTAATATTATAAAAAATAGAGGGTCAAAGTATTTCAGCAGGAGCGCTTCCTACTAATATGGCCATTCTATTTCCTGTAGCGGTCACATGACAAAAATCCCAAACCAGAGGCCAGCCTCAGCTGAATAAGGCAAAGTATGACAGTTAGTTTGGAGCCATCACATGCATCAGCAAGCATTAGTTTAAGCTTACTATTTAGTCCAGCGAGTAACAGGATGGCAGCCGTCCTGATTAACTGAGGCTGATGTAGACTGATGTGTTTTTGGAGATGCTCAACAGTGACTGAGCACAACGAAGGAGAGCTGATGGCGACGGGGCCGAAAAGCAAAGAAGCGCAGTGCATCATTTACTTTTCTCCTCGCTTCACTCTCTAAGAGTTAACGGCAAGACTGCTGGCTGACCGTTCAGCTAATGATGATAGATGGTGTTAATTAAAAGGTTTTAGCACAGCGCTGATTGCACCTGCAGCTCCAGCACTCAGTTCCACTAAAGCACAGGGAATTGTGTTGTTTTTACTGGACAAAAAAAAAAAAAAAAAGGAAAAAAAATCTCTGCCTATGCAGAAAATTCTTCTGGATGCTCCTCCTGGCAGAATATCAGAAAGCCACACCAAAATGCTATTTGATATTTTACAGAGCGAGTGAAGGACACCTTTCAGGGTATCTCAGCGTACCATAACCGTTAATATACTTACCAAATGCTTTTCATCGGTGCGGCGCTCAGGGCTCACAATGTATGTTATTTATCATGTTGTTTACATTTTAAATGAGATTATGCTTTGTTTGTGTAACGTTTAACAGCTTAGACATGATCTATGTAGAACAGCAGTCAGATTCATCAGCGTTTGCATTTCTAAAACACACAGAAGCAGGTCACCACACATGATTTACACTACAGGTATATAAACACATTCTCATTCAGCTCAGAAACCACAGTAACACTGGCTGCTGATTAATGTGCAGCACTAGTGTGCCACCCCCCTTCCAATTACCCAGAGAAGACAGGCTACTTAAACACGTTACACATAAATTATTTGTGTTTTGCAAAATAATTATAAAACAAAAAGTCTTTTATGTACCCAGCGGGCATGTCAGCATTTATTTTAAGTGGCATCCAATTTGTTTTTTGGGTTCAATCTTTGTGAATGCATTTTTTTTCCTGTGTCAAGGGCACCAGCCAAATGAGTGCGCTTGTAGGTCAGCTCAGCTAAAAACATCTGTCGGCTGATGTTGGCTCACGGCGTTCTCGGTTGCTTTGACTCAATTCTCGACTGACACTTGGAGTTTTCAAAACGATGCGTGACATCCTTAAAGGCACTTTGTTCAGTAACAATGGCCCTTCTCCTTTCCTAAAAACATTTGCAAATGTTAACAAATGACTCAGTGCAGTTGCACAAACTCGTAATAGCACAGTATCTAGTACAAACTAGACTGTATTGCTATCTTTCCATAACATGTCAGCAATGTGAACGTGTAAGCCAGAGCAGTCGTATTTGCAAAAATTGTCAAACTGAAAGGTGAAAATCACTCAAACGAGGATTATAAAAGACAGTTAGCGAGCTTGAACAAAACAGAGTTACTGTGATTTGTTATCATGGAGAGACTCCCCGGATAAATATATCAGTACTGCCCGTGGATGAGCACTAAGGATCTGCAGCGCTGCGGAAAGATAACGGAATAAAAAAAAAGATGCAGAAGAATGAGGAGCGTAGATGTGGCACACGTGCTAGTGATCCCCTCGTCACATTCTATTGGAGAGCATCATGACGACCCGCACACAGCATTGTTTAAGCAGGTTTATGTTTCCGTAAATCTGCTTATGCCCCCCACCCCTCTCCACCTCTCTCCACCCCACTCCACTCCTCTCCAACGTTGAAGCTCTGTGTGCTTTTTCTGTTTGTGTGTTTTTGTCACTACACCTTTAGTTTACTGCATTTTGGGGAACATTGGAGGAAAACATTTTTCTTTCATTGGGCACATGCAAATGAACAGCCTCTTTTTTTCTTTATGAGGGAGAATGTAAAACCTTGTGCTCTTGAAATAAGCATCTGAAAAGTATTCACTTTGATGCACAATATCAGTCCCCCATCCTCGGGAAAATAATCGGAAGGCCATTCAGTGTCAGCAAAAACATGCAGGGTGAGACAGCTATGAAAATTAGAAGGTGAGAAACACGTACTTTCTCTTAAATAAAGCACCTGCGTTTACAACGTGTCAGAGAAAGGTTTTGTTTTGAAACGCGAATTAAAGGTTTTGGAGTTGAGAACTGCAAAAATGTTAAATGAAGAATGCGAGACAAAGCAGTTAAAAAGAACTGTAAATGACGACACTGCCAAACATAGACTGCTCTTTCTGTTTTATTTGGCACCTTTGTTTCTGCTCTTAATTTATGTTTTCTTTTCACTTGTGGTTCAGTATATTTTTTCTTGCTGCTTTGTTTTGCGTTTGCCCTTTGTTCAGTTCTTAGTCAGGTCTAGGAAGTGATCATTGGATTAATGAGCACTTTTAGGACCTTGTATGTTGGGAGTGGGCCCAAGCTCAACTGTATTATTTCATGTAATATCAATTTATATATGTCAAATGACCCGATACACTGGCGACATGGCCATGGTATAACTGCCTGTCGCCCTTTGGTAGCTGGGAAATGTCAGAGGAGACACATGATATATCTAAAAAGTAATGTTTGACAATCACTGCTCTACTACATCATATTGGGCTCACTAATCCACATCCAATTTTGGGCAATCCCATCCAGGTATACACCTCCCACATACTTCCCTTCCACAAGAGACATTTTCACCCCAACCGGTCGCAGCAGATGGCCCCGCCCCTCCCTGAGCCTGGTTCTGCCGGAGGTTTCTTCCTGTTAAAAGGGAGTTTTTCCTTCCCACTGTCGCCAAAGTGCTTGCTCATAGGGGGTCATATGATTGTTGGGTTTTTCACTGTATGTATTATTGTAGGGTCTACCTTACAATGTAAAGTGCCTTGAGGCGACTGTTGTTGTGATTTGGCGCTATATAAATACAATTGAATTGAATTGAGTTGAATTGACATTACAACAGATAGAGATTCTGCAGCAGCTGTTGAAGAGTCCTTAGTACTGATCTTAACAGATGGCAGATGTGTTTTTTTTTGGTTAATTTAAAATCACAATGCATCTATTTTTGCCCCTGCATATTAAATACAGGTGTAGATTCAGAAGTACAAACATTTTTGGAGCACCTACCGGCTTTAGGCAGCATTTCATAGGTCTCTCTGCCTAATTAGTCATCCATATAACTTTAGAATTTAGAAAAGAAAAAGAAAAAAAAAGATAGATTTGAGAGGTAAACATGGGAGGAAAAGAAGAGAGAACCCATAAAAGGAGAAAATTACAAGTTCACTTCACTGTATGCACTTTTGCACTCTACCCCGGTGTTCACCACAAGCCTATTTGTTCCGAGCGTTGACTCATGATGAGAGGTTTGTGGTGTTGCGAGAGAACAGAGCTGAAACTTTATAATGAGCAGTTTCACCTGAATCAGGTGCAGTCTCACCTATTAATAAGAAGTGACCCACATATGATTCCTGGCTATTTCTGGAGTGGGTGGTTGGCGGAGTGCACAATCTTCAAGCTCCTCCGTGAAAATTGTGCTTCACTGCTCACAACCAATGCTCCATGGAAATGAGCCTTGATCCATAAGAAGTGGGGTGATATTTTCCAGACATCTCATTGAAAGTGTTTTTATCATGCTCGGGGGAACTTTGTAACTGCAGCAGAAGAGAAGACTTTTATTTTTTAAATATATAAAGCAGGAAATGACAAGGACACTTGAGAAGTAATTATAACAGCCAAAATACTTAAAAGATGGATTGATTGGTTGATTGTTTTGTCTGTAATACATTATTTCACAGTTATCTCCATTTCAAGCATTTTTTTTCTCAGTACTTAAAGAAGCATGGCAGCATTTTAAGGGTAACTAGTTAATAAAACTGTACTGACTGATTCCCTAAAGAGATATGACAACGTATCTTGAAACACAAATTCCTGCATGTTTCAAAAATCTAAATGTCACTTTTGCCATTTGTGATGGCAAAAGTGACTGACAACTGAGACACATTGGACCATTTATCTTTTGTAGCCTAACCATTATTGTTTCCTGCTGCTAAATAGTGATAAGATGATACGGCATTAATGGAAAATGTAGTGAACGAGTCTGTAGCCTCTTTTAAACATATTCCATGTCTTAGATCTTAGCTAGATCATAGGGGGTCATATGATTGTTGGGTTTTTCACTGTATGTATTATTGTAAGGTCTACCATACAATGTAAAGTGCCTTGAGGCGACTGTTGTTGTGATTTGGCGCTATATAAATAAAACTGAATTGAATTGAAAAGCTAGCAGCACAAAGGTCTGGCAGAGACTGTGATGCGAAAACTACATGCATGTCCTTAAAACCTTCTAGAAATACTGACATAGAACATGGTAAACGTTTAACAATACTGGTCATCTGTCGTAGCACTATTGTGCCGGTAATAATGTGCCCCTGGGTGTTTTTCAACATAACTACTTTGGAAGGGGGGCAAAGTACACTCTGGATAGGTGGAGTCTGTCACATCAGATTAAAGCCATATTTTAAAATTATATTGTTCTGCCTATTGATTACATTTTCAAAATGTTTTATTATATACAAACATGTGCTTAGTTCTTATTTGAACTGATAAATCCATCTGGCTGTCGATGAATTTAGTCTTTTGGGATGTGATTTAGCCGTGCTTTAGCTGTCACACTACTTGCATGTGCTGTTTGAGAAAGGTTTACCTCAGTAAACATTAGAATACTAAGAGTGTAGCCAGTGTCAGCTCTGATTCTCTCTCAAAGATCTTTACATTTCTGGTTCTTACAAATGCAGCACTGCAGTCTGAGCTAAATTCAAAGATCTTGAATTGCTTTAAAAAGAAATAGTTTGGTAACCTAAAATTATGATTGACATCCCCATTACTTTCTTATATATCAATCAGTTAAGAGCTAGCCTGTTCATATGGCCTGTGAACCTTTAAGTTGCCACATAACATTTGTCAAACTGTCTTGTCAAACACTCGACCAAAGGTTATTACTCCCAAATGGTATAATAAATGAAGCTCTACTGCTCTGGACTGAGGGCTGTGTTACCTTCTAAGTCTGGAAGCTGAATCACAAAGTCTCTTTTCTTGTCCTCGGATGGGAGTTCATTAAAACTCCCTCCTGCCTTTTGGGAACCCACTAGGAATAGACCCTCCACCCAGCCTGGAGGGTCTATGCCAGGGCATGATTTTTTAATGATGTCTGAGTTGTTCCCACCAGAGTCATTATATATGTCCTGAAAGGAATCAAGCTGGAAGTCGACTGTAAGGGAACCCAAACTGCAGTTACATTATGACAGCTAATAGCAGCTATGACTCAAAGGAACCAATAAAGATTATTTGTGGGCAAAAACTGATTTCACTGCAACATAATTGTGACAGATTTGCAGTATCATACGGTGAGCACATGATATATGCATTTTTTTTTTTTTTGGGTTGTTTGATTCAGAAATTTTCAAGTATATATCAATCCTGATTTAGAGTTTATGGCATAGAGGGGAAGTCAAACCAATTTAATGTGCAGTAATGTTAAATTTGCACAGTGTGTCCTAAATCTGTACAAGGCATCACCTGCCTACTTATGAGGTTGGCATATCTAGGTTGAGTGTCACTGTCAGCTATTTTTAAAATTTGTCACGCTTCTGCTGAAGCTTCCTGGCTTAGGATACAGGGATATATAGGATATATGTCAATGACACTGCTGAAATTTGGCAGTCGAAATTAGAGAATCCAGTTTTACCTTTAAGACAGAGCCCAGTTTATATTACTGTAACCTCAACTGTAAGAACAAGACAAAACATCCTCTTGTGAAAAGTAAATATATTTTAATCTGTAATAAAGTACATCAGAAAGAAGTAAAAAGCTAGCAACAGAGCCATCTTGACCAGCTGTTACTAATACCATAATGCTCTTAAAGGTAACCTTCTGCGTCCCTATGATACGCACCGGATTGTGGATGAAATCCAACACAATGACGCTTCCGGCAGTAACACATGTTCAAGCTGTGTATTCCAGCCCTAACCCTAACCATTACCTCATCCCTAACCTTAACCCTAACCATAATCAACATGCATGTCTCTATCCTGTCTTCCTTCTTTCACCCCAACCGGTCGCAGCAGATGGCCCCGCCCCTCCCTGAGCCTGGTTCTGCCGGAGGTTTCTTCCTGTTAAAAGGGAGTTTTTCCTTCCCACTGTTGCCAAAGTGTCAGTAAAAAATGTCTGTAAGTAAAACGCAAGTAATGTAAGTAAAATGATGAATAATTTGCGCGTATATAAAGGTAAAGAACTGAAAAACATATGAATTTGTCATATGTTGCATGGATGTTATCTTACAAAAGCATGTAACAAGCACATTCATGTAAAGAGTTCTGTGTACCCCAATAGGAAGCATGTAGATGGGCACAGAACTCAGATCTTTTTTGTTCTTGTAAAAAGTACTCGTGTACGTGAATAAAGATTTCACCCAGTAGCTGCACAAGTACCGGAAAAAACAGAGGAAAAAATAGGTTTTCTTCTTTGTTTGTTTCCGTGCTTACTTTTTTCCCTCAAGGATTGTAAAGAAAGAGTACAGAAGAATGACAATCTGCCAGCATTTAGGTCGTCTAACCTTGCTTCAATCAGCTTGAAACAATACAGGCGTGACATGGTGATTCAACGGCATCGAACATATTTCAGTGTTACTTTAGGAGGTCTTTCTGAACACATTTTGCAGGGGAGGACTTAAAAAAAGACAAGTTAACCCCGAGGATTCGTGATGTGTGCTGAATCTGCTTGCCAACTTCCCTGCCTTTCTATATTAATATCATCCTAGAGAAATCAAGGAGCTGAGCGCCTCACTTTCCATGTTAAATTTCTCTCAGCTATTTTGAGAGTCATGCCGTAGCCAATCTGTGTGTGT
>VURO01025147.1:0-40112 GCA_015108175.1 Pelvicachromis taeniatus
CGGAGGTGCACATACTATATTATGATAGAAATATTTTCATTTAATTTTAATTCAGTGATGTTTTTTCAGGTTTTTAAAAAAAATATCCAGTGTGGCATTGCCTACTACGATGAACTAACAGGTCATGTTCATAGTCAGTAACAAGTCATTTAATTAAATATGCAACGAAAAGTGTTACAGCGCAACGTTTTTTTTTAATAGCAAATAGTTTAGAGGACTAAAAGGTTCTTGAGTCACACAGGATGCAAAAAGGCTCTGTTCATCTTAAAAAGCAGTTCAAGTTCCTGGATCAAAACGGCTGAACTTGACACAAATGGTTACTTCAAAAGCTTCTAAACACATTTCACAGCAGCTTGGTGAGAATGTGTGGCACAGAGGGAGACTTCATGGGTTGATTGCCATTGACCTGCACATTGTGGCATTTACATCTTGCCTATGACTTACTCTCCCAGTGTGCGTGTGCATCTTTGTTATCAATCCAAGCCTTTGGATAAAAGCTATCAAACACAGTTCAAAGTTCAGTATTTATCTGCATAGTCCTTCTCGTCTCACCGCTTAACAGCCAGTCTGGCCTTTTGATTAAACAAACGGCTCCTAAAACGAAACGCCCTGACCCCCGTCAGCATCCCCGCCTCTGTCTGGAGCTGGCTTTCCATGAGCTCTGTATTATAGGGCCTTAAGTCCTCAACATGATAAAGGGCCACATTTACCTTATTACATCTAAGAAGGGCTTTTTTTTTTTTTTTAAATACACCCAGATGTTCTATTTAATTGTTTGGAAGGTTTAAATAATGAATAGCTGCACTTGACTGGGTTCTGATCTAGTCAGACGTGTAGTCAGATGTAATTGGATGTTGTAGGTATTCCCAGCATAGATATATGGGCTTTAAAATGTTTTTGTCAGATGTAAGTAAACATACACAGAAGGAGATCTATAAAGCCAGTGATTTTTCTCTCTAGTTCAACCATTTGCGGTGACGACCTACTGTAGGTATCTAACCATTAATAAGTAGATTGATAAACAGGGAAAAGGGAAACGATAGACGTATAAATCATGTGGAACTGTTTCTGTTCCTCCGTTGCTTTCCACGTCTAGCCCATTGATAAGTGGGTTGGGTGGATGACGCGGTAGGCTGAGGCAGGGCTAAGCCTCTCAGAAGCCTTTTCTATGCAGCTGCAGGTTAAGACTGTCTGCAAAGACAGATCCCCCACACCCCTGTTTACTTTATTGTTGTGGGATTAAGATATCTGACTGCCTGTCTGCCAGGCAGCTTCAAAAGCCTGAGGCAAACCGCAGGCCAAGGGATAGATGGATAGACGGACGGATGGACGGGCAGGCAGATGGGCAGCAATGATGGGATTTATGTTCGTGACAGATGCTGAAAAACTTTGTGTGCACATTCATACAGCACCCATATCCGAGCTCAGTGTGATTGACAGCTGTGATGTTGTGACATATTAAGATGTGTGGTAGCTACTAATGATACCCCAGGGACTGCATGACATTGTGAACGCGCCCCACCCAACACTTTGATATCAGAAAGCTGCTGGAACACCTTTCATTATTGTGCGCCGTGTCTTAAGCCTGTTTTTTTTTTTTATTTCGCTTAAATAGATGTGTGTCGTGTGTGTTTTTGCTTGCTCTGTGTGTGTGTGTGTTTGACAGCTGTAGCTCCAATCTCTTTGACCAAAGCAGGCTTCTTTCATCCTCCAGCAGCACTGATTCCCATCACCGTTGCTAGTCCCTGTCTCCAGCTGCGGGGTGAGGGTCCTTTGTAGTTCTGGATGGATGTTCGATAATGTGCCTGTCAGCGCTTTCAGGATTATCTTAATTATTGTGTTTTCAGTGTACTCATGAATGGTATCACCTGATTTTCCACTGCAGTTACTCATTTTTTCTAATAAGGACTACCAGAAGTGTATGTAAACGTGTATGTTTGCTAATTTTGGTAATGATTTTGTAACATTTGTAACAGAGCTACAATCGTCTCTATGAAAGTTAGGAAATACTGCAGATGGAAAACATTAACCGATGAGTGACCTGGTCACAGTTGAGTCTCCATCAGTGACAAATTTCTTGCTCACTTTTGATCAACCAGACTTCTTCTTTTTTTTTTTTGACACTCCACTGCACATCTGAGCCTCACGGGATTGTTTTAATCTATTCACGTTTCCTCCAAGTCCTGATCTAGGATTACCATCTGAGGTGAACTGTAATTCATTATTTGCAAGAAGTGAGTGAACTGCAAGAAGATTATTGCACAATCCATCCTTTTTGCTGTGGACTTGGACTTGACTGCAATTGCTCTAGGCTCATTTCATTTGTAGGATTTCCTTCATAAAAATGATCTCAGCGATTTTACTTTTGTGCAGCCTGAACACACTTTTTTTCCCTATTGGTTTGTCATTTTTTTCTTGGAGACAATAGCAAAACGTGAAACGTGAAATGCATGCTCCCATGGCAAACTGTCAAGAGATTGCCTTCATGATAGATGTGTATATATACTAGATGGAAGAAGAGCAGTTATTCAGGGGAGTGTGTTCTTCTTATTAAAGCAGGAGTCAAACAAAGAGTAACTACAGTGTAATATTAAACGGTATCTTTAATGGATCGTTTAGGACGTCTGAGTTGCCACATCTCTTAACGGTCACAGTAACAATTTCTTTGTGTGGATTTCACATCAAGTTGAGTAAATTAGAAATTTAAATTTGACCAGCCGGTTTGGTCAAAAACAATATGACGTAAGTCATTGAGCGGCCGTGTTCTGAACAACCTGCAAATGTTCCACTGAGTGTTTGCTTAGATAAGTGAACAATTAATTACAATAATCCAGATGTCATGAAAAAATGCACAAATAACTATTTCAGTTCAGGGTGTAACTCAATAGAAGTTAACATGGCAATATTTCTGAAGTGATTAAAACCAATCTATTAGGTTACCCTAATAGATTAGGGGCCCAAACGAGGACCTCTATCTTTTTCCTCATCAAGTTGGAAACGTGGCACGGTGGTTAGCACTGTTGCCTTACAGCAAGAAGGGGTTCCTGAGTTCAATTCCACCATGAGGCCAGGGTCTTTCTGTGTGGAGTTTGCATGTTCTCCCCGTGTTTGCGTGGGTTCTCCCCAGGTCCTCTGGCTTCCTCCCACAGTCCAAAGACATGCACTTAGAGGGAATAGGTTAACTGGAAATTCTAAATTGCCCAAAGGTGTGAATGTGAGTGTGAATGGCTGTCTGTGTCAAAGTATTAGCCCTGTGACAGACTGGTGACCTGTCCATTGTGTACCCCGACTCGCCCTAAGACGGCTGGGATAGGCTTCATCCCCCCGCGACCCTGAAAAGTTTAAGCGGTAGAGAATATGTATGGCTGGAAGTTGGAAAATAATGTCACCCATCCTTTTAATAGAGTCAGAGCACCTCTGCAAGATTTGTAGCTTAGAAACTTAATTGAGATATATAACTAAGTGTCATCTGCGTAGCTGTGATAACGTCCTGAAAAGTTCTCGAAGCGCGCTGCACAGGGAGTAGATGTAACAGAAGGGTTTCAAAACAGAGCCTTGTGTCACACCACAGGGAAGAGAAGTGGAAAAGGACCTTCACTTATAAGCAGCCACAGAAAAGCAAAAGCACTTCAGAGAAGACTTGAGACACAACAAGACATACCGAGGTTTAGACCAGTTGGTCACCAGAGCTGTTTGCAATTGTTCTCCAACAGCAAAATTAATGAATAAAAAAATGTAAAAAAAAAAAAAAAAAAAAACCCAAAATGAATAGGTTTTCGTCCTATTTTTACTCTCATGAACTGTGTGAACCCGCCTGACAGACGCTGGCCATTTACACCTGTGCCTTTCAGGTGTGTTCAGACTTCTGTTACTGCTGATGTTGCTTCTGCTAGAAACTCAAAGCACTCTACTGTACGTATATTGACTCTATTTTGACTTGCCGAAAGATGCAGGACAATCTAAGGAGCACAAGGAGCGCACGTCAAGCACTGGTTGCATATTTTCCTGGTGCATACTCATTGTACATCGGTTCTTGTTCATGTTTACAACACATATGAAAGGTGGACACGTTCATATCAGAAAGTGGTTCAAGTGATCAGATCACTGTGCATTTTGCTGGTGGTTTGCACAATTTCACAACTGTCCCTTATGATGTGCTAAAGCTGATAACTCTGTCCTGTAGCCTTCTGTGCACCTTCCCCACATTGTGGTGACAATCAAGATTAAAGATCAACAATGTATTATTGTTCTTTTGACCGAATTAACCTGCTGTACTGGTTTGACACCAGTAGACAAAAACGCGTAAGTCTTCAAGAGCATGCCTCCAGCATGCCAAAACAGTAAACCTTTGAAAATAGGATTTAGTTAACAGGCTATACTTTTGATGCTTGTGTACTTTTGAATTTGGTGCTAGTATCATGTTGCAGTAATATCTAAACATGTAGTAAAAGTGAAATAAAAGAAACACAGCATGGAACATATTCTGGCATCTGAACCCAGATAACCATTTTCAGTTTCTCTTCTTTGCCCTCTTTGCCGACAGGAGGCTCGGAGCCACAATTCATACCAGAGACCGTCAGGACCCTCCAGAACCCCGAACACAGAGTCCACCATGAATGGTGGGAGTCACACTCCAGCTACGCCAAACAACTACACATACAGCAAATCTGGAAGTGGTGAGCACACAACTGCACGCTGTTTGTCCATTTGAACTGTCAGATAGTCAACATTAGGCTTAGAGTGTTTGTGTACTCCCCTTATCTGCAGCTGAGTGTGTACACACAGTGTGTTTGTTTGTGTGTGTGTGTGTGTGTATTCGCGTTAGCTTATTTACGTGTGTGTATTTGCCATCACTGCACAGCGTGACATCCAGCCAAGGCTCCTGATACCATAGTGTTTTTTAGGTCACTGTAGCAGCCACCCTGAGCATTTTATAGCACCGCATTACAAATTTGTCACATCTTTCCCCGGCTCTGTCTTTGGATCACTCCTCACTCTCGCCCCTGCATATTTTTAGCAGGAGAAAGGGAAGTCATTAACTATGTTTTTCCGAACGCGCCGCTTGCTTTTCATGTGCAAAAGATCTGACCTTGGAATCATTACGCTGATGAAAAAGCTCCTAAGTGGGCCAGATTTGCATACGGGGTATTGTGCGGCATCCGTGCTGTTGTGTTAAAGAAAAAGGGGGAAAAAAGGACTAACAAACTGTTTTAAATTCATTCTTTATCTCTTTCTCCCTTGTCTTCCACTCCCTCACCCCCATGGGAAGCCCAGGATGTTTTTTTCACACTGTCGGCCCTCCTTCACAGTAGAACAGTAGAGGAGTTTTTACGACGCGTGTGGATTTCAACACAAAAGAGTTTACAGTGCGATAAACTCTTGGGGGTTTACAGTTTATGGAAATGTGGAAGGAAGTGTTTCAAATAAGTTACAAACGATTGTTGTGTCTGTATTTTAGTTTGCATGTATTTCTGATGCAAAGCTGAGCTCTTCATCGTCAGTATCGATCCTCGGTTGAAGGACACGCTATTTTTCATCGCGTCTGTAATTAAATATGTGAGCAGCGCCTTGTCACGACTGATTGATAACATTTAGAAGTATACAGCTTCTAAAATTAGATCTCGGGATTGTGTGCTGCCGCTCATCGTTTATTAAGCTTTAGTTGCATTCAGGATTGATGCTGGAGTTAATTCAGGCAGGGTTATTTTTGATATTGTCGCCAACAAGAATCAAAGTAAAAGCTATGAACAAACAACTCGAAAAGAAGCAACTCTCTTTTACTCGAAGAAAAGCTTTGATTCATCCTGATAAACAAAATCTGTATTGTTGTTTTTGTTTTTTTTAATTACTTTTTGGTTTTTTTGTTTCTGCTCAGCTCCATCTCCTGCTGCAACCGCCAATGGCAGCTATGGTCACTACGGCAACAACGATGAGCAGAAAGACTTCCCCCCGCCGCCCTCCCCTGGCACTGTGGAGGAAATGAACAGACCGTTTCTGCTAACCCCTTCATCCAACAGGTACACCCCCCCCATTAAAAACACACACACACACACACACACACACACACACACACACACACACACACACACACACACACACACACACACACACACACACACACACTGCATAGAATACTTCATAATCAACCCTCTATTAAACTCCACACATAGGCTCACAGAGTTATTATGTTCTAATGGCACTCTTAATATGGCCCTCTGTGTTATGAGATAAACTAGAGCCATTACATTAAATATTACATTGTGAATATGCATTATTTAGACTATACTGTCTAATTGCAGTAGCCTATTTGCATCACGCAAAACCAATTATATGCTGATAGCATAATGGAATAAATTCTGCAGGAGTTCGTGGGCTCAGAAAGAGCTGTGATATTTCTGTTAGTATCCTGCTGTACAGTCGGCTGACACACTGAGAACAGAAACACAGGAAATTTATGTGAAACGCCAATTTCCTACCTGCTTCATTAGGATTACCTGCTAAGGAGATATTCTGTCAGCAGGCTGTCAGGGCCTTTGAAAAACAAAAAAGGGATTCCCCCCCCCCCACATGCTTTTCTATATTTGGTGGATGTAGACATAAGTTTTGATTTGATGCTCTAGACAAAGCACTCAGTTGCATAAATAGACCACCCCTTTGTTTTGGGGCAGTGTTGAGCCTCAAAACAAATATCAATTTTTGTGTTTTGGATTAAAAAGAAGTGGTCTGATCTTCATATTAAAATTCAATCCGACTAAACGATGAAAACCTAACGTAAGGCCCCTCCCTGTAAACGACAAGCTAGAAAGTCTTACTCCGATTGCTACAGGACTTCACCAGAAGCAACAGGGAGATATATGAAGCTAGGGAAAGCAATGAAAGCATAGTAATGGTCATTTTAGACTCTCGTTACTCAGAGTGGATGTCCTGCAAAAATCACACTGACATGAAAAACAACAAACAGATAACAGATAACCAACTTCCTAAAATCTTATATCACGTAAACAATATAAGAATAGCAACAATTTTAACACTAAAATTGAATGTTAATTGAAGACAGTCACAATTCTCCAAAGATACTTTGTAGCATGCCTGCATGCTTCACAGTTTTCAGAATTCTTTGGAAAAATGTGATTAAAAAATGGCACCAAACACTAGAAACACTAAACAGACACGCCTATTTGAAAGCACAGCGAAGGGAGCATCATGATTCGTGGTTTTGTTTTTACCTCAGGGCCTAAAAAGAAGAGAGAGAGCAGGCCTGCACTCGGTGACCCGTAGTTTAACTGTGTTCTGGTGACAAACAAGAATATGACCCACGCATGTAAATAAACAAAATGTCATGTTTTGGAGTTACCAAGTTTGAGTCTGAGCTTAGCCCAAATAAGATGTGGCAGTGATTACTCAATAACTGTTTACTTATTAGTCAAATTGTGTTTTTCTGTAATTATTATATAATCATTTGGGCATTGGCACATCACAGGAAAAGGTTCAAATCTAAAGCTGTGAGTGAGTGTAATCAATCCAGGAGTCCTGATTCCCAACAAATTATTGTGGGAAATAAATAAAAAATAATTTTATGTTTTAAATATGCATTATGACATAATGCATATTTCATTCAATCACTGAAGCTCATGTACCCCTAATGCTGTTGCTCACAATACTTCTGTACCGTGGCTGCCACTCCCTAAGCTTTGCTCTGCAAGAGTGTTTGTTCTTGTAAAAATTAGTTTTTTCCATTGTTGGCGTTTTCTCTCTGTTATTGTAGGGCGCCTTAAGGCAACTGTTGTGATTTGGTGCTATTTAAATAGAATTGAATATAATGCACATATAAGAATGGGAACTCTATGAATCATCATATGAAAGGTCAAATAAATCTGTCCATCCAAGTTAATCTGGTCGCCATGATTGTGATTTGTTGGCTCTAAAAGGTTACGGTGCACGTTTACGTTATCTCATTGAAGTGTCTAGCATCAGTATAGTAGTTTTTCTTTGACTGGAGACAGCGCGTGCTGTTGTTTTATTGAATCATATAGACTATAAACCATATGAACCATATGGACTGCAGGAAATTGAATCGTCTGTGTGAGTTTGTGATTTTCAAATTTAGTTTACTATGACTGCTTGTTTTTGCGCCAGGTCACAAGCTTGAACTTGACTCAGACCAATTAATCGATTAATGGACTGATTGTTGTTTTGCAGTGAGATTCAGAAGGTGTCCCGCGCAGCTCAAGCTTTCTACGCAGAAAATGCTCATGACAACGTCCCTCGCAATAGAGCGTCCAAGAGCATGGACATGGGTAAGCTTTACTCCTTCACCTCCTCATCAGTGAGAAAATCTCTTGTGTTTGTACATTTTCTGGGGCAAAAACACTGCACGGACCACAATGTTGTCCCAACCATCACAAAGAAGCCCCAAATCCTCTTCTAATCATGGACTCAGCCTAGAAGCAGACACACGCACAATCACAGCAGCGATCACACGCGTCTTATCAGTGCATTTCTTTGTTGTGATATGTAGCCCTCTACTGTTATCCTCCGCCTGAGGGGATTTGACCCTGTGAACTTATAAACCCTAGGGGCTTTCCAGCAAGCTCCATGAACACAGCTTCTGGTGTGTGCGTGTCTTTCCGTGCGTCCTTTGTATTTGTGCGTGAACGAAAGGGCCGAGGTTTCCAATCTCATAGCGTGCTGTGTGTGGAAGGCGAGAACGCAGAGGCTGATTTCCTCATATTAACCCGAGTTGACCCTTCATTCTCTCCTCTCTCTTCTTCTCCTCCGTTTTCTTTTTTGATATATATATTTTTTACTTTTCTTGTTGTCCTCGCATCTTCTTGGATAAGATCATCTTGTTTTTTTTCTGCTTTTCCCCCCTTCCACTCCCTTCATCTTTGTTTATCTCTTTGTTTCTTTACAACACTTTGTTTCCTTACTGCAAGGCGATGAGTTCATTGCTCTCGCTCTCCTCTGCGCCGCTCTCCTTTCTTCTCTGCCTCTCTCTGATTTCCAATCCCGGTTCATTAGGTTCAGTGGATTGGCTTTCTTCCTGCAGCACATGCCTCTGCCACCCAAGCTGATTGGCTTTCATTACGGACAAGGGTGGTCTGCACACACGGCCGCGCGCACTCAGACACACACGCATACACACGCACACTGTGCTCTATCCCACTGAGGACCCACTCCAATACCCACCTCTATCTGTCTCCGCTCTCTGGCTTCTATCTCCATCTCTGGCCATCCTCCATTTCAATCTGTTTTTTTTTTCTTTTTCTGTGTTATCATTCCACGTCTATTCATCCCTTCCCTCTCCAAAGTGCTCAGGGCTGAAATAAGGTAGTTAGCAGATCTTTGTGTGTCTCTGAGTGTGCGGCAGACCTCAGATGCCAGCCCTGTCTGTACGATTTGTTGTTAAAGAGACATCCCCACCCCCCCGGAGAGTTTCCCACATGTCAGTCTGTATAGTCACGCGTACCTGAGCTTCAGCAGCACCTTAGAGCAGGTTAGCTTTTATTAAACACCACTTGACAGAAAGAGGTGAGCTGCTTTTATTGACCCTTGATGCCTTAGCAAATACTCTGTTGACTCAGAGCTTTCACTCACACACAGAAATCCTCAGCCTGCAAATGCTGAGATGAATAGTGGGATCGCTAGCTCTATAGCTGCGCCAAACTTTGAATGTTTTGACAAGCGGTGTGGGTTTGTTCCAGTGGATCACACAATCATGAATCAGACTTTTTCTACTGTTCCACAAATGCCCAAATATGCCAGAAAGAATGATTTTTGCTTTCAGTTATAAAAGGTAAAATGTGTTTGTTTTTTTGAGGCAAATCTGATAGTAAGTCTCTTCTAGTCATTTTCTTCCTCCTACTAATGCCTTTATTGGCCTGAAAAGCTATAGTCTGCTTTGGAACGTAGCCTGTATGGATTGGCTTTAAGATGCTTAAAGTGCATGGAAACATCAGACCTTTTAGGACTACACCGTCTACACCGCCTTTTGCAGTCTAAGTGATATCATGTGCATTGACTCTGTAAAACTTTAAAAGAAGTGTGAGGGATTTAACCAGAAGTGTTCTGTTAAAGTTATCTTTCATTAAGAGTAATTTTCCACACAACTGCATTGTGGGAGCATCCTGCTGAGGGCGTCTTTATCTAACTCTTTAAACCACACATAGCAAAAACGCTACATCGCGACAGTATGTCTTATTGATTATGAGCACCAGCAAAAGTTGGACCTTAATCAGTTGGTCTTGTTTAAAAGAGCTGGCAGTGACACAGAAATTAAAGCAATGAAATAATTAGCAGGATTGGTATTTCGTGGAAGACCATATGCATAAATGAGAAAAGGTCAAAAGCAAGCAAGGCACACAGAATTTTTAACTATCAGGGGCGAAAACACAAATGAAGCTCATGCTGGAGTGCATGACCTGCATTCTTCCCAATTCACAGCAAAGGTCGACTCCTCTCCCTGCAAAACCAAGTCAGATTATATGGAAGTCTATGTGGAGATTACCCCAACTGTCTCTTCATTAATGATCTCAGTAAATGCTTTTCTGATGTGTTAATAGTCTTAATTGCAGCGTTTAAGTGTGATTTAATACAGCATGGTGGGGTTTTTTGTAAATTCTGATCTTATTTAGAGACATAAATAGGAAATAAATAGAGATGCACTGATTGCAGTGTTCTTCCTTAGAACTGGCAGCATATACAAACCAAAATCCACTTTTCTAATGTTTTATTTTCATAATAAAATTGTACATTTATAATAATTTATAATACACATAAACACATGCTAGATAATCTTCTAGCATGTGTATAGTTTCACCAGAGAACAGGACATCAAGTCTTTTCACTTTTTCACTCATCTTCATAATTTTCCTCATAACGGCTTTGATCCCTTTGCTCATACCGAGGCTGCTAGCTTGTGGCTGTCTCTGGACAGCTTTAGCGTTAGCAGCTTTACCTTTGTTAGCTGCTTTTAAATATCCAGGTACAAGTGGGGGAGGGTCATTTGAGTGCATGATTTGATGTGACAAATATTTTTGTAGTAGTCCCCCCACAGTTTAAAGTGATGAACTTCCATGCTAATGCAAGGCTTAATGGCCGCTTCATCACCGGTTTAGACTGAGATCGCTGAAAATCTGCTGATTGTGGATGATGATTGATTATTGATTGACAAACTGTCTATAGTTTGTCAGTCAGATCCATCACTCACATTATAAAAGCTGAGATGCTGAACTCAAGGCTTTAAAACCGGAGTCTATAAACCAATGAATTATGTTGCATGTGCTACGTCCATCATTTATATACAGCTTATGGTTTCATCTCGTCTCTCAAGTTCATTCTCTTTGTTAAATCTTCTTTCCTCATTTATTCTTGTTTCCTTCGACACTTCTTGTTTATTTTATGTGTTTATTTGCCCTACCGTCTGCCCCTCATTCCTGTAATTCCTGGTTTTGCGTCCTCTTTCATCTCATACTCAATCCTTCTTTTACTCTTTTTCAGTCACCGTTGTTGTTTGATTCTGCTCATCCTTTTTACATTTTCCACTGACTTACTGCACCGTCTATATCCTCAAAGCATTATTCGATGTCAGTGTACTTTACAAAAGCTACCCTTACTTTGTATAGTTATATTTGAGTAATAAAGTAACACAATAAGTTAGCAGAGTTGGGGTTAAACGTGAGATTTTTACATTTTTAGCCTTCCTCTGTGGCAGAAGAGACCAACTTGGCTGCTGGCCACGCAGACTTTTATCTTCCCTGCACAGTGAAAGGGAAGCTTTTCATTATCTGCCAGGGTCATGTGGCCTGGAATATTTTTTTCCCCAAACTTTGAAAGTATTTAAGTTTTATTTTATCTGGCACATGTGGACAACAAAGGTATTTCTGCTTCTTTGTCTTGGTAGCTACAGATGTCTCGCCACAGGGATTTTTTTTTGAGGCAACTTTTTTTTTTTTTTTCGATTTCCCGCTTTACTTTGACTGATTGTGCGTTTGTTTGTTTTTTCCTTGAGTTTATTTTTTTAACCACTATTTTTTCCGGCACGCCCAGTCTCTGCATCTGTCATGTCTTCCTCCCTCCCTGCTGTTCAGTCTCTTATGTTATCCCTTGCTCTCACTCTTGCGCCCTCCCTCACCCTCATCTGTCCGTTGGGAAAATTGACCTCATAAAAAATGAAAAGGATTATTTAAGAGAAATGGCAGGATAATGAAAACCTATTATTGTATCCCACGGTGCACCGGCTGTGGCGGCGGCCGCTGGCCGACCGCAATCCTAGTTAGATTAGGTGTTGGTGGGAGGGCTGCTTTTTGGGTCTCCTTTGTCCCTTTATTATTTCTCATATTGTCTCATCACTCTGTTCTCATTTTCTCTCACAATCACAATATCTCTCTTTCTTCTGGTTTTCTTATATTTCTGTGCCTTTTCATTTCCTCCCTCAGTCTGTGTCATTTTGCCTCTCGCTTGTCCTCTTCCATCTTACGCCGGGAGTCATTTACAACATATGCCAGCACCAGTAGGCTCCAGTATAACCATTTATGAAGCAGCACGGAGCACTGGAATGACCTGCATGCTGTTTTGTGTTGTACTAGATATTGCTTGCATAATGTGTGATATTTACTGTGTCCCTCTGGCTCTTTTTTCTTTCCTAGTGGCTGATGAAAGCAACGTGGGATCACTGGTCGGGCAGAAGAACAGTGAGTGTTTGATATATTTTTCTTTGACCCACCAATCTGTCACACTTCTCTCCCTTGTTGTATCTTTTGGCTTAACGATTCAACAAGTCCATGCAGGAAAAAAAAAAAATCAACCTATGTGTGAAGATTCTTGTTATTCTCAAATATTCTTTATTCCTTATTCTCCTTATCCGCCTCTTTATTTTTTTCTTTTTTTTCCTCCCCTGGCTGACAAAGTTGAGTTGTGAAGCACTTAGCGTCTGAGCTCGTGCTGCTTTATTGCCGCCCAGGTCAGCAGGCCCGCAGTGTTCAATCCTCACCCAGCTGACAGCAGCCTCTACTCCATCACAATGAATTCTGCTCCAGTTATTTGTTCGCACTCAGCTCTGCTTTGTTTTATTTGAGGAGAGTCTGGTTAAAGGTAAAATAGATGACTTTTTTTCTCCTTGCAGACGACACGGCACAGTGGTGGTTCAAAGTGCTGTATGTAATCAGTGTTTGGGTTTTTCTGAAAAGGAGAAGAGGACATTTAATTTAGCATGTAAGCTAAAACATCAACGAGCTCCAAGTTACTTTGTGTTCAACCTCCAAACGCTGACCACTGTCCAAAGCCTTCGTCAGGAAGTCAAACAGTCTGGGTATTTGATGGGCTGCAGTTCGGTTAACAATCCCCTTGTCTGTCACCTCTTCCTATAGAAAGAGGGGCGTGGTCAATTCCAAATGCTGGTGTTGCTAAACATGGAAGTTCAGGTGGTGTCTAATCACCTGAAGTGCATGAGGCATATTTGTGTTCTCATGTCTTTTTGTTCTTCCAATGTCAGAAAGTACCCTATAGAGGACAAATACTATTTTACAGTTATTGAAACGATTAAGAGTGAACTCATTTTTAGAAGAGAAATCAACAAATATGTTGGTCTGTGCCATATTTGTGCAAATCATTGCAGCAGTTGCACTTGTAGGACCCCGCTAGGTTTTGGACCCAGCCATGGGTGCGGAGCTTCTGGTTGAAGATGTCTGTATGTTTGTGCTGCAGAGAATAAGGGAGGCCTCTTATAACTGATTGCTCATTACATACAAGTGGTCTTAGAGTAAAAAGAGACTGCTTTGGAGTTCTTTGATATGAAATGTGAAGTGTTGTTTGTAGTGAAGTCCTTGTGTCAGGTTTTAAGTTCAGCTTAGATTAACCGTGGTGGTCTAGCGAACCATAAAGAGAGCTTCCTTTGTGACGGTGAGATTCCTGCCTTTAGGCTCAACATACCTTGCACACTTATTAATCTCCTTTCTTAGTGCGGCACTCAGGACTCCAGTTTCTAAAAGGCAGCTGTGTGACTGGGGGACGTTTTCTGCAAAATCAAACTGACTTTTCTTTCCACTTTTCTTTTGATAGTTTATAGTTTATGGTCTTTTATATTTCCGACTGCAAAAACAAGAGCTTGTGCTTTAGAACCGAAATAAAAAAAATCACCCAGTATCACCTACAATGCACTGATTGACATGTACAGATATAGATGTGGCACTGCAAGAGGAAGAAAGTTCATATTTGAGATGCAATCAAAAGTTCATCTATAAAAGTGCAAAAAGCTGATTTTAAAATTTTAAAAACACTTGTAAGCTGTTTAAAATAGCAGTTTTAGTAGTTCAGATCTTTTCAGCAAACCTGCCTGATCCCGGAGGACAAGTTCACGGTGTCCAAACCCCGTGGTTGTCAAAGAAAATGATGAGCCTGCTCCTGCTCATGCTTGTTAGCTAAACGTACCTTCTTCAGGCATGGAGACCTCTGACTGCTCTCTGGCTTATAACCAGAGATATTTGCTTTCTGTGCAAGTTTGTGGTCCGTGGTGAATTTGGTAAAGCACGTGAGTCAGAAGATGTGGGGATCCAAACTTAGCTGGGAGCTTAGAGCAGAGGCGACTGGAAATTCAAGCATGGATGACGACATCAGAGGTCTCCATTAGTGCGCCATTAAAGCACTACATTAACAACCACAGCATGAGCCTCGAATGGTGTTTTATTTTGAACATGGACATTTTTTTACTTCCTGGGAGTTTGTGGCATTGACAAATATAACCAAGCATTACTAACAACTCTAAAGATGTTGACAGGAGAGATTAGGTGCAGTATTACTGGAGCGTTTTCAGATCACTAGCTGTAAATTTCTGCTTTGTCAGATCTAAAATCTTCAGCATTTCTTCTCAGTGGCTGGTGCTGCCAGAGACCCTCTGTGGTTGATCTGCACAGCTGAAGGATGAACAGAAATCAAATGTTACTCACAGAGTGTCGTGACTCCAGCTCGGCTGCAGAAGTCAGAAGCTCAGCAATGGCGATTATTTGTATCTCATTTAGATTTAATGTCTTTTAATATAAGAAAATCAGCATTTAAGTTATGATGTTGGGGACACACGTCTGGCCTCGTTGCTCCCTCTGTTCCTGCACTCTTGCTCACACACACACACTTACACACACACACCGAACTCTAAAATCCACCTGCAGCAGCCCGCTAAGCCTGTTGCCTGGCGGAATACAAATGGCCCGAGCATCGCTGCTGACCTCAAATCCCCCACACTCAGCATTCCCACAAGTGGCTTCACCTCCACCCTCCTCTTCTTCTGTCTGATACCCACCCCACCCTGCCAACCGCTCCCCCAACCCTGTCCTCTCCTGCTCACTTTTTCCAGGCCTCTCTAAGCGCACATGATAGATAAAGCGATCCATTTCTTCTCTTCGTTCCTTTCTTCTTGTGGTTTTTTTTCATCCCCCCTTCAGTTGACGTCTTAGCTAATGCGTATTGACAGGGCTTTTGCGTGTTTTTCATTTTTGCTGATGCAGAGTATTTTGCCCAGCTTCCTGCTCCATATCCCATCCCACTCACCCACCCCTCCTTCCTAAATGGCCTCGGTGTTTCTTTATGAGCTTTGACATATTTCATTAGGCGGATGGTCTTAAGAGGCCTGCCTGGCTTCTTTAATCTGGCTAAAACCCTCTTTCTCTCTGGCTGAAGCTGCCGCGAGGTGCGTTTCACTCCTCTAACTCTTCCTTTCCTCTCCCTCCATCTTTCGCTCTGTCACTTACTCAAGCTGTCCCCTCTCTCTCTCTCTCTGTCTTGATTCTCCAGTTGTTCGAGTCTCAATCTTCAATAGAGCTTTAAGTCTCATTTCCTTTTTTTTCCGCTTTCATCTTTGCAACCACTCGTCCTTTCCTACTTCTTCCCAATCGCCTTTTTCTCGCTCTTTGTCGCCAGACTCATCCCCATTTTTAGTCTGCTCTCAATCCCAAAACTTCATTTCCTTCTCTCTCTGCCTTTCTTTCCCTCTTTCTCTCTTCACGATCAATTTCATTCTCTTTCTCTCAACAGGCTGATCCTTTTTTTAGTAACTCGCCTTCTGTAATCTGCGGTTCTCCCTCTCCCGCTGTCTCTTTCCTCGCTCAGCTGCAGCTGTATCTGTTCCAGCTTCATGTGATTATGCTGAACATGCTCCAGTCTTGAAGTTTCGTCTACCGAGTCAGACCCATTCCTCTCAGTGTGTGTTGTGTTTGCATGTACGTGCATGTGAACACCCCCCAAGACAGTCCCAGTAGTGCTGGACAGATATCGCTCCATTCATTCCTTTCTTTCTCTTCCTTAGAGAGTCCCCCTGGCAGCAGACTACTTTTACCCCTTACAACACATGTGGGATCTCATCCACCACAGCAGCACTGCACCTCTGCTCACTTTTGCAGTCATTTTGTATGTTTTTCCTGCCAAGTTCCTTTTAAGTGTGTATTGTTGTCTGTTTGTCTGTTTTTAACGATCACCTTAAAAACACTCATTCATTGTTGTTTGGCTGTTTAGAGCTAAATGGCTAACAGCTAACCCTGCAGCAGTGCCACCAGTGAGGTCACTCTGTCTGCCCATTAGTCCCTGTTGTTTCTTTCCTGCACAATAAGGCATCAGAAAGCTAGCCAGCATCCTGCCAACGCTGAAGCCTTCCCCTGATAGTATTTGTTTGGGTGTTGTATAATTCTGCTTTGTTTCTGCTGTTTGTGCTTTCTTTCTTTTAGTTACTATATCATTAGGACTGTTTGTATGCACTCCTGCTACAAACCCCCCCAAAACTTTTCCTTCTTTAAACATGACCACTATCCTCTTCAAGTTGGTCTTCTTTTGCACCTCAGGTCTTGTCATCCTATTTCATTTGGATGAATTCCTGGAAGGCCGGCACATCGGTAACATGTGCTGGATGTTCTTTGCTGTAGTAAAAGGGCTACCTTTCAGCTACCTTTATTTTTGAAGACAAAAAAGTTGCCAGGAGGTAAATCTAGTTATTAGGTCAGGTGCTTGGATTGCGATTGTGATCGTGTGGCCAAAAAAGGAAAGAGAATGCCAGAGGTCCTCACTTAACATGCTACTGGATCTAGTGACCTGTTGTACCACCTTCAACACTTCCAGAGAACGATCTACAGATTGCAGCCCCACTGGTAGAACTCAGGTCTAATGTATGTCTGGTGGCAGTCAAGGGCGGGGACCCTGGCGGTTGGATCCCCAGCTGGTGAGGCTATGGGGATATGGAATGTCATGTGTGAAAATATAGTCAGGCTCACCTCAATGCACAGTTTGGGTTCTGCAACCAGTCTCCTGGAGATGGGATGGACTCTGTCCCAGTCTGGAGTTTCCCTCCGTGAGAGGCGACAGGCAGGGGTGGGTGTTCTTGTATGCCCTGGACGTTCTGCCTCTACGTTGGTTTTCTTTATTCCAGTGGACGAGGGGGTTGTGTCACTGAATCTTTGAGTTTGGGGAAAGGGTCCTAGGTCTCCAGAGTTGAACAAAGAGTGGACCTTCAGATTGATAATGGCCCAGTTTAAATCAGGTTTGGCTCACGGCAGCGTTGTGTTCATGTTCAATCTTGTGTCAGCCTGCAAGAAAACGGCATTTAAATAGAACAATGTAAACAAGCCCCTCCCACCCCAACCCCCATGACTTTTCCTTGATTTATTGAAGCCCTTTTTAGTTTAGCCCTTTTTTTTGATAACCGTTTTTCCAAAGTAATAGAAAGAGGCTAATAGGTACTTCCAGCTAGACCTAAATCATGGACACTGCTTTTTCTTGGTGAAGCTATTATGTCTCTTGACAACCAGGTGTGATCTCTGAAGCGTAGAAAAAATTATGTTTATTGCATCCCTGTTTTCTCTGGCTGCACAAAGGGCCAACCTCCTGAAAACCTCCTGAAAAAAGAATCCAGTATTCAAGAGTCAAACACAAAGTTCCTCTAATTGCTAGTTAAGGCTTGCTTCCTTAGACGTTCATGTTAAAACATCCACTTTCACAAGATTAAAAAGCAAATTTACAGTGTGGTAGAAAATACACTTTTGACCTCTATGGACACTTTCCCCGTAAAAATGAACTAAATAAAGGTGTTAAGGGCGTGGTCAATTTGAGTGACAGGGGTCCCAACACAGGCAGCTAGAGCCTATTGGTATCTGCTAGACCTTTCTCCCACCCTTTAACTCCAACCTGTTGTGGCAGATGGCCGCCCCTCCCTGATCCTGGTTCTGCCAGAGGGTTCTTCCTGTTAAAAGGGAGTTCTTCCTTCCCACTCTTGCCAAGTGTTTGCTCATAACGGGTCATGTGGGTTTTCTCTGTATTACTGTAGGGTCTTTACCTTACTATACAATATATAATGTGATTTGGTGATGTAAAAATGAAACTGAATGGATTTGAAACCACTACTTGAAATCATAAAATTGGCACTTACACAATCACACTATCTCTGTTACTGTGGTGGATTTTAGAGCATTCTTAATGGATTATCGGACTAATGTTGCAGCTTGCTGTCCCAGAGGTTTGTGCTTCAATTTTTAAGCTTCCTTCCTGGTACTAAAAATCAACACAAGAGCAGCCAAAATGCTAACATTAAGTCCAAAACCTATGGGTGGAATCACAGTGGATTCATCAATCTTTTACAATGTCTATGGGCCTCGCTGGCATAAGGCTGCCAGTGCTGGTGTTGTCTGCTTGTTTATATGTGTGTGGGTTGACTATGTTTTGGATTTGGGTCATACACTTTACGTAGGTGTTTGATTGTTCAATTTAATGCCAAATTCAAGTTTTTTCCACAATAATTTAAGACACTTTACAAAAGATCTTTTTGTCTTGATGATGTGTACAACATGCTCAGCGAGCCTTGTGAAAAATTTTTTGTGATTCTGAAAGGTTGCAGGCTGTGATTGGTTGTCATTCAGCACATTTAATATGTCTCAGCTAACTCACTCAGGGCCATAGTGGCTGTCTTGAAGACTGACTCCTTCATTAAGGTTAAGTGAATAGTTTGGCTGTATGTAAAGGTCTTTATAAATCTAGCGTGCTGGGTGTGTATGTTTGTGTGTGTCTCAATGTATGCACCCTCTCAGTTCTGCCTCATTGCCTGAAGTATTTTAACTGGCTGCGCGTTTACAAATGGCACATGTCCCACTCCGCAGCGTTCTCTTCAGCCCTCATCCATATTCTGCCACCCCCGCTGCGTCGCTGTAATCCAGTAGAGGTAGGCAGTAATTATGAAATGGCCTTTTAAGTCCCCTCCAGTTATTAAAGCCATTTGTCTAGGTGGAGGCTAAATACACACAGCCCATATGTCCCCTTTTCCTCATACATCTAAACAACTAAACACAATTACTGCCAGAGCAATGTTTCCATCCAGCTTCATTTTCTGCCTCTGACATAGCTGAATGCATTCAGATAGTGATGGATGGATGCTTAATGATTGAACAGGTCTTTAATTGGAGTGAGTTTTGATAGGCCATACCATGAATTGGATTTTACTTTTACTGGCTGTACAGTCATATGAAGTCATTTGGTGGGCAGTCAGGTTTGTCAGGTGATATGAAAATAGTTGCTGTGTCACAGTGCCATTCATTTTTAAAGGATGCAGCTGGGGATGTTTTGTATTTATCTTTCTGTCAACAAATCCCATGAAAATAGTAGTTGGATCAGTTCATTCAAACATGTGTACATGTTACTGTTGTTTGAATAATGTTATAATTTTTTTTTTTTTTTTAGAAAAAGTGGGTTTGGGGGCTGAATGTCACAGATAAAGGCAAGAAAAGAGAACAGCTAACACACTGCAGGATTATTATGTCATAATGTTTTCTACACTTCAGACCCAAGTGGCAGCTTCCATGGCCAACGCAGAAGTGCTTAAGGTGTAGTTCCTCGAATGGCCACTGGGGACTACCTACAAAAGCACAAAAATCCCCAACACCGCAGCAGTAACACATGTTTACAGTCTGCTACAAAACGGTTTCCTCACAGTCGTGTTTGTGACGGTGATTCTTTTTTTAGAATTTATAATTCATCTATGTTATAAAGTATATGTTTGCTATCTATTTAATTTTACCATCAGACATCCCAAAAAGTATCAGCACAAGCTTGGTGATTATTCTAGTATTTTATTTGTACACAAGACACATGCAAGATGCAAACAACTTTGCTAGCCTTAGTTGAAAGCTTGGCACTTCACTCTCATTCATTAAAACAAACAAAGAAAAAAAAAACATGGCTGACCAAAATGCTAAAATATCATTGGACGATGTCATGACCATCTTTTATATACAGTTTGTATTCATACCTCTAACATGTCATTGTGGATTCACTCCAGTAAAGCTTTTAATGCTCCATGTTCAGTATATCTAATCCAGTGAAGAGAATTTATTTCTTGAGAGACTTCTTTGTGTGTTACTTTGTGTAGTTTAAACAGCTCTAAATCTAACAACATTCACAGAGATGAGGTAGTTAAATATCTGTGGTAATTTAAGAACCTGTTGAATTTAATGGCTTTTTCTAAACCTCTAAGAGCAGAAGTAACCTTCCTATGTCTTGTGACCCTGTTTTTGATGCTTTTGGTAAATTAGATTCAAGAACCTTCACTGAACAGGGCGACATTGAGATCAGGCTTTCTTTTGCAGGTGTGTACAGTGTATGTGTGAGTGTCATGTGTTTTTATAGCAGAGTGCAGGTCAGGGCTTGTTTTACTGGTCTCCAGAACAACAGCTTCAGGTTTTATTGGCTGATCCTGAGATTGGATACTAGATTGAAAAGTGTGTGTGTGTGTGTGTGTGTGCGCGCATGTGTGTGTGTGTGCATATGTGAGAAGCTGTGCCCTACATGTGTGTGTGTCTTGAAGTGTGTGTTCCCTGTACCCAATTTAAAGAACTACAGTATGGCCAGAAGCAGCAAGCCCCTTTCTTACTAAAGTGTCTCCTTGGCAACTCAGCATCACCCATCTCGCTCTCTTTAGTACACACACATACAGACAGATACACACACACACACCCACACACACCATACAGCCACTGCCACCCCCAGCTGTTTTGATGGAGGGGGCGCTTTCTTGTAACCGTGGCAACCTCTTTGCCAGTCTGCTACAAAGCTGCTTGCTGTAGAGCACATTGTAGTCCGGTTGATAGGTAAGTGTTAAGATTCTGGTGAGACGCTGTGGGGGGTGCTCAGAAGTGTTCCACTGGTGTGTGTCTGTGTGTGTGCGTGCGTGCGTGCGTGTGTGTGTGTGCTGACTTGTTTGTATGGAGTTACTAGAACAATATCTGCTTTAAGCCCCTTTCAGACATGCACTACTTTCCCTTAATCTGACCAGACTGGTTCGGGCATACAGTTGTAGTATTTATGCATAACTTTAAGCAAATACTTCTGAGTGTATTTAAAAACGTGATTATTCTAGAGAATCACCAAAGTGGAAATAACATGGTAAGATGATGAGGGTTGCTATCTCTTTTAGTCTGGGCCCAATCTACTCCAACACCAACACCTTTTCACCCCTGTAAAAAGTTGTGACTTTAAAGTAAGAAATCTGAATAGCTTATCAGTTATGTCTTCCCCACGTTAGCTCTATCACTCCCATAAGCACAGAGCACACAAGAGACCTGTTTGTGTTCTTGTTCTTATAGGAGAGACTTTTTCCTGTATGCTGAGTTTTACTAATTAAGAGTGTCTCTACAAAATGTTACTAAAAATAGAACTTTCTGGTCATTAGTAATGTGATCAAGATGGTCTGTGAAGTCTCTTTTGTTTGTAGCAGTCTTTCTGAATTTATTACATACCTACAGCCTCAGACGTCATGAGAATCCACTGGTGAATCTTTGAAAAACGTGGAAGTTGCATGCATTTATGCATCCACTACAACACCAGTAACTTTGTTAATTACTTATCACAACGTATCCTAGATAATGCAATGTCAACATAATGTTACATAATGTCATCCTGGAGCTGTGACTCGTTCTGTCTTAATAAAGCAGAGAAGAACATTCAAATGAAAGTAACTTTCTGTGTCAATTACAGACAGTTGTGACTTTATCACTCTGATGGAGCCAGCAGTCAACATCCACTATAATAATTCGATGTTTGTCCTAAGATGTAGTAGATTTTATGATACAGTACAGTGAAAAAGATGCCCTTTATTTCTTTATACATGTTTCCAACGAATTGGCTGCTTTTTTACTCATTTTCATTCCAGTCCTTTTTTTTGTTGTTTGCTTTTTAAGCCACTAAACACAGGACACACCTAAGAACCAGTGTTGTGTCTACACATAACAGACAACTGTCTAAACAATTGAATGTTTAGACATTTTGTTACAGCAGCCTGTTGCAAAACGGCCCATTGCTCCCATTTCCTTAGTGCAGATAATATAACACAGTTAGAACGGCTTAAAAAGTGTATTTTTTAAACTAACAAGGTGATTCCCGGATGGATGTTAACTAAAAAGCTGACACATCTTGGATGGTGTGCAATATGTCATTAAAAGATTTGAGGAAACTAGACAAAAGAAAACAAAACACGATCTGTAGCAAATAAACAGGATCTGAAAGTCATAGAGGGATGAATCCAAATCTGATATCTTTGGTTCACATTGTTGTTAGTATGTGCAGAGGAGGTCAGGAGAGATGTACAACAGTGAGTGTGTGCACTCATCTGTAAAACACAGAGGAGGCTGTGTCCTGGTCTGCATTTCAGCCAGTGGTGTTGGAGATCTCGTCAAAACTGTTGGAACTCTCAATGGAGAAAAGTGCCATCAGATTTTGATCATTTCAAAGTCAATTTTATTTATATAGCGCCAAATCGCAACAACAGTCACCTCAAGGCGCTTTACATTGTAAGGTAGACCCTACAATAATACATACAGTGAAAAACCCAACAATCATATGACCCCCTATGAGCAAGCACTTTGGCGACAGTGGGGAGGAAAAACTCCCTTTTAACAGGAAGAAACCTCTGGCAGAACCAGGCTCAGGGAGGGGCGGGACCATCTGCTGCGACCGGTTGGGGTGAAAGAAGGAAGACAGGATAGAGACATGCTGTGGAAGAGAGCCAGAGATTAATAACAAGTATGGTTGGATGCAGGGAGATCTATTAACACATGGTGAATGAGAAAGGTGACTGAAAAGGAAAAACTCAATGCATCAAGGGGGTCCCCCAGCAGTCTGAACCTATCGCATAACTAAGGGAGGTTTCAGGGTCACCTGAAAACCTTTTGCTTTAGCAAAAGCATATAGTTAGGGCTATGCCATGTAAATAGCATCTGGAAAGCATCAGATTGGTAACATCTTCATTTTTATCATGGCAGTGATCCTAAACGCACCCAGACTTCAAAATTATTGACGCAAAAGGCAAAAACATCTAAAGAAAAGCTTTGAGTGTCCTTACTTAACAAAATGAAAAGAAAGCTGCCTCATAGAGTTCAGACTGGGATGAAGAATAAAGGTGGTCAGACCAAATATTGACTTTAAAGCTTGTTAGAATTGTACAAACTCTGTTTGTGCCTTGAATGCAGCATTTCCATGTGTGTTTGCACACAATTCATTAAATCACTGCACTTATTTTCCTAACAAAAACTAAAGAAATGAGGGGTTTGGCACAGCGCTGTAGGTAAGACGGGGCGACAGGCTTTAGCATTGTCTGGGGAATATTCACCACACAACCTGTAATTTAGAAATTTTCGAGTTCATTTATTCTTGTATTCATTGAGCGAATAATTAAGAGTTGTGCGCCCACCACCTTTATTCAGAATTGATCGATTTTATCCCACTGCGTGAAAAAGCACACATTTACCTGTGTTAGGCTGCAAATTAACATTTTGTATTTATTCACACAAAACAAAAAAAAAACGCCAAAAAATATGTAATAATGGTTGCGGGTGTGTCACGCTCACTTTTAAAATACCTTTTTTTTTTCTTTTTTTTTTTAAGTACAAAGCAGCGTCATGCAGCAGTGTTAGTCCTTTCAGGGCCTGTCAGCACAGCGGGACCCCGAGGCTACGTTCCAGGCAAAGTCTTCACTGCTGTCTGTTCAATACAGACACAACAGCAGTCAGGCTCTACACAGTCACAATATACACATCGCATTTAGATGCGTGCGGGTTAGGAATGCGCGCAGGTGGATATTTGCATGCGTGTGTTGATGTGTAAGCACCTACAGCTCGCATGCAGGCGTGGGCTTTATGAGTGGATATTGTTTGTGGACACTTTGGAGTGTTTATGCGTTTAGTGGGGAATGCAGGCACCATTATGCAGAGGTAATTGGCAGGTTCTTTGTTTCAGCTCCCTTTTTTGTTTCGTTTTTTTCTTCTTTAAGGATGTTCTCGTACCGCATTTCAAAGGAGTCACTCGTTAATCCCGAGATGAATAAGTAATGTTTACAGCAAACATTGTTACCGCCGTAAATGACTGTTTAAAGGCTTCTTTTATAACGGGGTAATTGACATTCTTCCCCTGAAAAACATCCTGGATAATTTAATCACACTGTAGATTAGGTTTATGTTATGGTCATCAGTTTTAATGGTGTCAGCTTTGTTTTCCAGCAATTAAACTATTTTTTTCTCCTGTTAGATTTGTGGCTCATTTAACTGCGGTAGGCAGGAATCGTGAGCGTCACGTTTGCGCATCAAATGTCAGAAATCCAACGCGACATCATTAAAGCAAACCTTTTAAAACAACAAACGAGAAACGTGCTGACACATCCTCTGAACCTCAAGGACTCACAAATCGCCAGCGCCGCAGAGTGATGGGAATCGCCTGAGAGGTTCAAACTGATACAGATGTCCTCCAGCAACGACGAGCTGAGCTCGTGTTTGATTGCTGAAAGCAAAAGCACACTATTGTTTTGCTTTTTAGGCTTCTTTTTTTTTTTTTAATCTAGTCGACTAAGTAAAGGATACGGGCTGAAATAAAAGGGAAGGGGATTGTTGTAGGCAGCGAGTTCCCAGTTCCCGCTGATCAAAGTTAAATGACTTGAATCAGTACAGCAGCGCACACACGTTTTCTGGGAAAATTGCTTTGCACAGAGGCATCGGGAGGAACGGTGCTAACTTTGTTGAGGCAAATTATGAAGGCCGTCGGGTTGCTTTTAGAGATGGCGGACAGAGATTCAGACCACTTTGTTGTTGCAAAAGTGTTTAAAGTCCTTTTTTTTTTTTAAAAAAGATTTGGTTTTGTAATTGGATGTTTTCTACTGAAGTGCAAGTTGTAACTTTTTTTTTTCTTCTTTTAATGTTTATTTTAACTTGAGTTTGTTTCTGAAGGGTGGATGATTACTCATCCTCTGCACTGATGATCCCACCCAGGCTTTTGCTTCGCCTTCATTAAATGTCATCTCTGCTGAGAAAGTTCATCGTGAAGAAAAACCAGAAGTTTGCCGCTCGCAAGCAAAGTGAGCAAAAAGTGATGCCAAGCGAAGACGTGACATTACCTCTTGATCTCGGGTGGAGGGTACTGCAGCTGTGAAGGGCATTGACTGTCATCCTGGCCCCCTTTTCCTTTTTTTTTTTGGCTGTTAGGCTGTTTGTCAAATGTGTGCACCAGCTTGAATCAGTGGCAATCAGGCTGACATGATGCGAACGGATCCGTGAGAGCATCTGCTGGCACAGCGGGCAGCGATATGTGATAAACGCTGATTTCACCCTCCATTGGATCGAGCTGGCGATGATAGCCACCTCTCCCCCGCTCATCCATCCTATTAAACCCTCATTATTCATTTACCTCCAGCCTCAACAGCCTGACATGCATGGAATGAGTGCAACTCGCAGCCCCACGCATGCACACAAAAACGAAATTGTGCTCATTTCATCGGTGGCGGTCAAGGACACGCACGCCACTATCTCACATAGTCAGTATCATGACTTTCTTCTCTTTTTTTTTTTTAAGGGTTGGAACAGAATTCTCTCATTTAGTGGTAAATACACACCCGCCCACGCGCTCAGACACACACAGCCTCTCTGCATAGTGCGGCAGTGCACTGGCAAGGAGCTTAATTCTATCAGGCTGCAAGCTGGACAGTCGTAATTACATTTGTGACACAAATCCTGCCTCTCAAATTGAGCGTTTTATTCCTGAGCGCCCCCCCCTCTCTATTTATAACCCCTTATTCCCCATAAATCCCACTTCCTCTCAGAAAGTCAATTTAGGACTTAAAAGGCAGCAACGCTCTGCTTACTTTTTTCCTCCTCCTTCGACTCCGTTTCACACACACACACCCCTCCATCCCCCCTCCCGCTCTGCTTGGAAGCTTTGAAGCCTCTGAAATGACAAAAAATATGTCTTAAGCAGTGAGTGCCATGATGCGAGAAAGTCATCCGTACAGAAGAGTTTCAGAGAGTGAAAACGCTGCTCCCGACCTGCCTGTAGCTTCTTTGAAGAGTCCCTGTTCTATGGTGATAGATACATCACCTGGGTGGGTTCGTTGCTTTTAGGGGTTGGAAGTTGGCGTCTTTTCAGTCTCGGTCAATTGTCCCGCAGTTTCCTGCCAGAGCCTGAATGTCACAAGCATCTTTGACTTAGCACTTTATTCTCAGTGACATTTACTCTCATGCTTTCTTTCGTTTCCCTACAGCTCTGTGTTTCCTCAAATCTTCAGCATTCTCCTGCTTTCTCCTCCTCCTCCTCCTCCTCCCCCGCCTGCTCTCCAATCCCCTGTTGAATCAGCTGTGGCCTTCATTCCACTCCTGCTCCTCCATCTAGCCCTTTCTTCCTCTCGAGTTGGAGGCCATACCCTGAGTACAGTATGATGGCAGTTCATTTATTCCCCCCTGTCTCTTGCTTATGCATGAGCCTGTCAGTTCCCATAGTACCGCTCCTCACCTGCGCCTGTACCGTTTCACCTCATTCGTCGTTTCTTTCCCCCTTCTTTTATGTCGCTCATACGGGACTCCGACTTTCTCCCCATTTCTGTCAAGCCTGTTTTTCACGCTCTCCTCTCCTCTTCCTTTACCTTTCACTCTACATTTCATATACAAGGCTTCATACTTCTCCCTTTAACCGTTCTCAGCTTCATTCCTAGAAGCTCTTATACGTCAACAGGAAAATGTGTGAGAGCTGATACTGATTGATCCGCGTGTATATGTGAGACTTCAATTTTCAGGCCTTGAGCTAGGCATAGTTTCTAGACAAGTTTATGCATTTGTATGTACGGTTATGCATAATAATGTGAGAAAGTTTTAGGAGGATGATCTTTAAGGTGATGCAATTTGGACTTAAAACTGTTTGTAAGAGCAGGATTTTTCCCTTCCATAAATAATGACTTTAATGCCATGCATGAAGATTTTAGTCCACATTTTCCATCTTTCATTTGATGTATTCTGGCTTTAATTCTGTCAGTCAACATTGCTGCCATGTCATTCCTTCAATCAATCTGTTTTCCTAACCGATTGTCTTATTTAGTCGCGCTGGGCTGGAGCCTATCCCAGCTGACACTGTGTAGGAGGCAGGGTGCACCCTGCACAGACAATCCATTATATATTCTGACTTTCATTCTTATTTTATGCTATATACTAAGACTTTTATTCCAGCTATGAAAATTTAATTCCGCAAATTACCATTCCTAGCATTCCTTCCATCCATCCATCCATTCTTAAACGTTTAATCAGTTCATACTTGTGGAAGGCTGGAGCCTATCCCAGCTGACATAGCGGCAGAGACCGGGGTAGACCCTAGACAGGTCGCCGATCAGATTTTCATTTCATTAATGATGAATTTTATCCCAAGTATTCAAATAATATTCTTTATATTAAAACTCTCATTTCATAAATTATGGCTTTCATGAAAAATATTATTTCTTTCTATGTATTGTTAGTTTCAGTGCATAAATTCAGAGTTTTATTACATATTTCCCATTTTCATGCCATATAACGAAGTTTTATTATGTATTTGTTGATTTGCTTCTGATATGCATAAAAAGCCTAAAGCATACCCCATAAATGAGAACATAAAGGCATTTTTCTGGAAGTAAGTGCGTGTAAGTAGTTACTGTACTGTACATTGTTAGTTCAATAAACTGTGACTCCAAATGTTGTAGATTTCAGTATAATAATAGCAAACTTAGCTTGAATTTAGTCTTATGTTTCCCTGTGATTCATGCATAATGTGCTAATTAAGTCTAAGCCATTTACAAAAGACCCATTACTGTATTACCTAAATTTGAACGCTGCCTGTAGAAGCAACAACACTATTGGATAAATTACAGTCTAAATCCGGTGCCCCTCCCCCATTCATCTAAAATTGCTGTCCCAGCCCCCGCACCAATTCTTACATAACTGAAGTCAAATTAAATTGTAGCCAGCTCTGAGAGTTTAAAAAGTTTAATGCAGATGCTCTTTAAATAAGGAAATATTATTTTAGGAGATGGGTTCAAGTTTAATCTTCTGCAAGCGGTGGGTTAGCTTATTCTAAAAGCTTAAGATCTCAATAAAGACTTTGTGTCAATTTAGCCGTGTCTCTAAATTTAAGCAAAACTCCCTCCTCCATCCGTCAGCCAGGCTTTTTTTTTTATACTCTTCATTGAATTTCCTCCTCTGTTTTATATGCTGGGATAGTGGAAAATGGTGAAGTTAGCTTTGGGATGAATTGGTAATTGTGCCGTGTCTTTCTGTCTCGCAGAGCCTTCAGATGGAGGAGCACTCGGCCCCACACTGGGCCTCATGAAGTCCAGCTCCCTGGAGAGCCTCCAGACGGCCATGTCTGAGGCGAAGCACAATCACATCCAAGACCACGTGCCCTTTCATCGCCCACGGCCGCACATGGTCCGGGGGCGGGGATGCAACCAGAGTTTCCGCATTGCCATTGACAAGTCGTACGACGGACCTTCTGAAGACGGTGAGACCCCAGGAGAAAAGCAGACGTTGAGCTGCTACTACCAAAAATAAAAAATAAGGAGCAGACACAACAAAACTGCCCACTGTAAGGAATGTTCCCTTTTAATGCACGACTGGGATTCCTTCCTAGACACTGTACCCATTTAAATGAGAGGCTACGCTGCCAGTGCACATCCTTTAAGCTTTATAACACACTGGCACTGAAAAAAGAGCCAGAGGCCTGCCAAGGTACAGTGCTTAGCCTAAGTACCTTAATGAAATGCTACATGATTTTATCCACTCAGCAGTTTGGGAAGAACAACTTTATGTCTTACAGCAGCATATTTTTAATGCTCTAAATTGTGACCACACATACATGTGGGATGAGGGATGTGTGAGTTAAGATTTGAGGGGTTTTTTTTAGGCACACTGTCAATGTTGCAGAAGATTAAAAACAACCCTCAAATCTGTGTTGCTGGTGTTATGTTACACCTGAGGGGCTTGCATAGGAACAAAGGCTGCCTGTAATGCTCGCAGCTGTATCTATGAGTACATATTCCCGTGTTGTCTGTGTCTACTCTGACCTCTGCCCTCCTACCTCCATCTATCCGTGTGAACTGCTTTTCCTCATCAGACGATGACATGTCAGAGCCCAGCTCGGGTCACGAAACGCCCGCCAGCAGCTCGTCTCGCCAGGATCTGGATGCAGACGACGGGAAGAAGAAGAAGAAGAAGGACGTAAGGAAGAAGAAGGAGAAGAAGACTAAAGGGAGAAAGAAATCACCGGATTCAGTGGAGGACACAGAGAAAAAGACAAAAAAGAAAGGATTTGGCCTCTTAAGGTAAGGAGATCTTCACGTTCTAATACTTAACATCCTGAATTAATGCTTAACTAGTTTGTAACTTGTTGGCTTCTCCAGTTGAAAGCTCCTGTCATCAGCTAGAATGACACTGACTTGACATGGACTTTCTGACAAATAGAACCTAATGAAGATGCAAACATTAGTTGAATATGTACATTAGCCCCATTGCTGGTCGCTGGGTGACTGTGTGGCTAATTAGCTTTTCAGATAACTTAGCTTTGATAGCTGTCCGCAGATGGATTGAATAGCACTCACAAATTAGCTTCTTTCCACTCGAGGCGATAGCTGACACTTTTAAACGAAACATTATCTATTTCCACAATTACAGTTCCAGAGTCAAATAAGGTGCCGACATTAGCTTTATCTTCTCATGCGTGTCCTGGCAGGAGTGAAGCATGTTAATTGGCACGGTGGTAATAAGTGTCCTATAAACGACTGATGGGAACATTAATGGATCCTAGAAGCACAAACCGAGCCACTGTAATATGCTCTTATTCTGGTTTTCCAATTTTAATTACATTTCTAAGTAATTAAACAGAGACATATGAAGTTTTAATTATTTTATTAACCCACTGCAATCAAATTGGGGAATGTGTTGCCTTCAAAAAATTTAAAGGAATACTTTGAAAACATATCAGATCTCAATGGAAACAAAGTCGTGCTGGGTATCTGCACTGATGGACTGGTTAATGTGTCAGGAATGAAAGGATGCCACTTTGTTTGATGGCAATGAAAACCGTCAACCTACAGAGAGCTAAATTCAAAGAAGCGCCAAAGCTCAAAGTGAAAAGATGATGCAGCAGGCAAAGTTTCATTGCAGTTTCTTTGCAGCAACTCTAAATTGTAGTCAGTAGTTTGTATGACCCCCACGTGCTTGTTTGCCTGCCTGACAAGGGTTATGGTCCGAATGACGCCACAGATGGTGTATTGGGGTGCACCCTAATGGTGTCAAATGGACCGAAAGATGTCTCAGAGGTCTTCAATTGACCCCTATAGAGGTCTGTGCCTCCCCAGACCATCACTGACCCACCACCAAACTGGTTATTCTCACGGGCAGCATAACGTTCTCCAAATGCTTTCACGTCTGTCACGTGTGTTCAGGGTGAACCAGCTCTCATCTGTGAAATGCACAGGGTGTCAGTCAGTGACCTGCCTACTTGGTATTCTACGGCAAATTCCAGTCAGGCCCCACGGTGCTGGACAGTGAGCAAAGGGACCACTAGAGGACGTCAGGCTGTCAGGCCGTCCTCATGAAGTCTGTTTCTGATTGTTTGGTCAGAGACATTCACACTATTGTCCTGCTGGAGGTCATTTTGTATCTCTAGCAGTGCTCGTCCTGTTCCTCCTTGCACAAAGAAGCAGATACTAGTCCTGCTGATGGGTTAAGGGCCTTCGGCGGCCATGTCCAGAGCTTACAGACTCCTGGTTTCTCCTCCATGTTCTTGAGACTGTGCTGGGAGACGGAGCAAACCTTCGGACAATGGCACAAATTGACGTGCCATCCTGGGGGAGTTGGACTATCTGTGCAATCTCTGTAGGGTCCAGGTATCACCTCATGCTACTAGCAGTGACACTGACCCCAGCAAAATGTAAAACTAGCGAAAACCCAGTCAGAAAAAATGAGGAGGGTAAAATGTCATTGACCTCCAATTGTAAAACCAGTTATCATTAGCCTAACCCTACTTAACTGACCAGATCAATACATCAGAGGTTTAACTGACTTGATGCTGGACTCTTAAAGATGGAAGTTTTTTAGGATAGTAATATCATTACAGCTTGGGCTGAAACAAAGCCTTTTTTTTTTTTTATTAAATATTTTCTCCTTTAAAAGAAAATCAACAGCTAGAACCAGATAACTATTTATATATTAGATCACTACTCCTAAACCTTAAGCTATAGCATCACAAGTGATTACTTATATTGTCCTCTTCAAATTAAGCTGATTTTCAACTGTATTATTTTCTTCTACTCTTCTATTTTAAGGTTTGCCTGCTGGTTAAAACCAGATGTGCATTTTGTAGCTGTGAGGGAAACAAACATCAGGTGCATCCCTCCTGTAAACAGAAGAATCAATGGACAGAAGCAGCACTCTGTCCTACTTTTCCTTGGTTAAGTTTCAACAAATTACCTCCGCGAGCGCAGCAGGATTACGGGATCTTGGATATTGGATATGAACACAACCTTCTCAGTAATGGAGGGTATCCATTATTTCTCAATCCAAGCAAAATCACACAGTAGCAACCCAAACTGCTCGTCACCCTCCTTATCAACATGTCCCCATCGTGATTTGCAGTGGTCCAATCCCCCCAGCTGCAATCCTTATCTATTGGCAGTGACACGGTGTGGTCAGTGTATCACTACACTTCCAACACTTGAGATTCAATTAGGCTGTGACGAGAGATAGCGCGAGGTGAGCGTTGGCCTACAGATGGCAGATAAGAATCCAATCGGCCACAGTGTCAAGGGCAGTAATGGAGGAGATGTTCACACGTTGAGCCCAGTAGGAGAGAGCCGGGCCGGGGACGGGAAGGGCAAGATGAAGGACACACATGGAGGAGGTACAAGCAAGAACACATGTCAGCTTGTAGTTGAGTGTAAAGCTAAAATCCACTTCACCTAGAGCTGGATTTACCCAGGGAAACACAGTTGTTACCTATTCTGTGCCACACATTGTGTTTATATGAAGCTCTACACGTATGCTGCATAAGGACTCCTCGTTTTTCTCTTTTTTTTGTCCCTGTTAATTTAACACAGTAGTCAGAAACAATCAAAACCAGCCGGCTGCCCGTCTCTTGCACAGACTTGGACTCCTCTCCTATCTCAACAATAGCCTGACTATTGTCAAAGCTTCCAGATTGTCGCGCCGCACACTCGTCCCTCTCTCTCGCTCTCTCCCTGGCCTTTATCCGTCCAGCTTGATCGTTATTGAACTTGAAATATGACTTAATTAGCTGGAGTATTGCACTGTTCAATCTGATTGTAGCTCTCAAATGTTATTTTACTCCAATGGCAGCATTAGGAAAAGGGCAAATTATAAACGTATGACCTCAATTTACCTCGGCAATGAAAGTGTGCACAACAACAGCTAGCACGACAAATGCTGGAAGCCGGCCTTGTCCTTCCAGTGGCCGTAAATATTTAGTTTAGCTGCTGCAGTGTTTGAAGAGCAAGTGTTTTTTGGCATTGCGTAGCAAACAGCTGGCTATATGGTGACCTCTGAAAATCACACATTTGTTGTGGGAACTTTTTATTTTCTAGATTCATACGCGATCCTTATGGTGTTGTTTCATAGCCTTGCATTTAAAAGCCTAGATGTTATTTTACATGAGTGTGTTTTTAAAAAGTAATTACATCATTTGATAAAACGCTGAATATCCTGTTGGAAAAGTCCATGTAGTGTGACATCAGCAACTGTTTATTAAATCTAAATGCACACGATGGTAAGTTGGTCAGCCAACCAACAGCCTCGCCTGTGTCACAAGTCCAAAAAAGGGTTTAACCCGTTAACGCCTAGTGCATCGTGTTTGATGCATACAGTTTTTCAGACGTCTGCATCATCAGTTTGCTTTATTTTTCCCCCATGAAAAATCAAAATAATATGCACAATATATTTTTAAGTGGTCGACTGCAAAAAATGCCAGATGTAGCAAATATGATACCAACTAAAACTAAAATATGCAAATTAGTATTGTTTTTTTTAATTGTCATAAAGTTAAATAAACACTCCATTTTCCAAAAATTAGAATTTTCTGGCAATTATTTTGAGGTTCATGCTTTAAAGGGCTAAAAATGCTATATACGAAAACAACAATACCATTTTTTAAAAATAATTTTTTGTAAGAATTGTTTCCGAGAGACGCTTTCAGTGTAAGGTTTGATGCGTTGGATGTCTTCAGCACATTAATCGAGCCGCAGAGCGCGACACACTGGGAATGTTCCTTAACTTACCTCACGATATAATCCTATCGTGATATGTTGCCCATGAGAACAATGTTATCACGATACAGCATTAGCATGACATCACAATTTGTGTAACTTTGGATAAAAGTGCGCCTAAAAAGGTGAGAAACTGTATTTATGGTTTCATTCACTTCATTGTGCTTTGTGTGTATTATTATTCAAATTTAATAGTCCAGTTATTCAATTAAGTAGGCGCTGATTTATTTCCCTCCTCTGTTTGCCAATCCCCCTGTGAATTTCTCTTTTTTCCCCCCCTAAAGGTTCATTAATTTCCATTCATTTGACTGTAGACTCATTCATTTGATAAGCACCACCGCAGGGAGTTGTAAAATAGTGACTCCGTTAAGTCAAATTGGCGAGGGAATCTATTAAGCACCTGCATGTATATATTTCCACCAATTGCTACTTAAATTGGTGGCAGTTGGTGGAACACATATTTTGTACCATTATTTGAAAAAAGAATCATTATTTAGGGCGTTCACAATATTTTCTTTTTATAGTTGTCATGGTAAGAGAAATCCAAGGTATTATTGTGTTATTTATAATGTAATAATGCATTTGGTTAATTCCATTTCTAACTTTATTCTTACACGTTTATCACATATTAGAATCGCATCGCCCTTGCAAGGTCTCTAACTGTAGACAGAACAATTATGCAGGTATTTTAGTAATTATTTAACCATTATAGTTACCACAGCAACAACCAAGTTTTTTGTGCGTGTATGTGTACAGTAAGCCGAGCCTGCTCTGCCCGCTGGTGAAGCTGTTGTGATTTGATTTGAATCTGAGGGACTGCTGTAAAAAATCGACTTTGTAATGACATTGCTTCCTGATTTCTATTTCGCTGTCAAATTGTCCAAACTGATTTGGACGTTTCTCAGTTTTTTTTGATGAGGGGGGTGGGTGGGGTTAAACTAGAAGTCCCATCGAATTAAACAAAGTGCCAAAAAATACACATGGCCTTAAGGTTAAAGATGGAAGAGTGCGTTCTGCTCCTTGCACGTGTCCCTCCTGTTCTGGGCTCTGATGCAGCTTCTCCCCTTTTTCATCACCGTGCTCACAAAGCCCCATTCGCGTCTTGTCTCCCTGATTGCTAAATAAGCCAAGACAAATGGCAGCGCCCTTCAGACCTTCCTCAGTAGCGCTTGACTGCTCGTCTTGTCTGTATTCAGCAGACGGCAGTGAAGTCTTTGCCCAGGACGTAGCCTCGGGGGCCGTGCTACTGACAGACTAGGCTGCTCTTATGTTTTCTCTCAACATCAGCGCCTTATCTGCAGAACAAGACAGGTTAGCCTGGTCAGGAGTTTCAGATGTCCTTATCAGAAAAAGGATATTTATCTTCCACTTTTGGACTGTAATAAAACCTTTGCCAACAATATTATTTTATCTTAAAGTAAAAGCTAGAGCTCCCTCCTGCACCATTCCCAAAAGTGATATTTTTACAAGTTTCTCAGCCTTGGAAAGTTGCTGAAGGCGTTCATTCTTGTGTGTACAGCTTGAACTGCTTGAGCTCAGACCCGGTCTTGTTTCCATGGAAGGATTAGACATGTTATGGTTTTATCCAGCACGACTTAATCAGGAGGTCAGGGTCGTGTGCAATGCTCCCCGTTTCACTCCCAAGTGACATTCAGGCTGCACTGAAATGTGGATTTGTGTTTATACACAATTTTTTTTAAGTTCTTACAGATTCATGCGACTCCATCAGCTTGAGTGTTCATCACACCAGTCACCGGGTGTGTCATTGCTCAACTCCACTGCCGGCCCTGCCGGGCACTGACACGTGCCGTCTGTTTGGTGTCCCGTCAGTCACTCAGTCAGGATCAATGTGGAGCTGTCGCTATCAGCGCGTCTCCTGCCGCCACGGCGCACAAACACCCCTCAACCCATTTAAGGGACATGAAAGTCGACGCTCTGATCTGCTGTTTACAAATCCCACGTACAGCATCGTACAGTATATCCTCTCCCCCGCTCCTCTGTTTGCGGCGCAGAAGAAATCCGACAGTGACGCAAGCCAATTAGCTCCGTCCGTTCCGCTCGTATCCTATCGCGGCGCAGCAGAATGTGCGGGGAGGAAAAGGTAGTCACTGGTGGGCTGTGCTCTGCAAAACCAAAGTCTTGGTGTCAAACCGAAGGAGCTCGACGCTTGATGATTTCTGATGGATTACTGCTCTTATAAGTGCACCTCTCTTCTACCTCCTCCTTGTTCCTTGAGCCTTTGCACTTCCAATTTTAGTTTCCTGATGAGCTTTCTCTCCTCAGGTTGTCCTCGAATGTCCTTTCTTTGTTCTGTTTCGCTTCACTCAGCCGTCTATGGTTGAGTATCTCTTTCCCAGCTTATTTCTCTCTGTCCTTGAGTGAACTATTGATTTAACTAAGCAACACTGGATAAAATTAACTTCCGAGTCCTCCGTCAATTCACTCAAGTTTCTACTATCAAGTGTGCTAATGACTAGTGCGAGGTCCAAGAAAACCATTAGTAATGTGGAGTACTGAAACAGGCCACAACAGTGCAGTGCCACAGTGACTTTAAAGTGACCTTAAGATCAGCAGGAAGGGAAAGGATGATCTTGAATAGGCTGTACTTGTCAGCTGTATTGGTAGGCATATCAAAATCCCTCTGACATGTTTGTGTGGGTGCCTCATAGCTGTGACTCTAAGCTGTGATGGGGTAAATCGGAGGTGCATTACCTAATCCCACCGTTGGGTTAATGCACTGCAGGTGGATTTCTTTGATCCAGCATCTCATCTGGCATTTAAGGGCTGTTAGCTGCGCTGATACAGAAAGGAGTCTGCAAGACAGTATTTATTAATGTTAGTATTCTCTTTTGTAAAATATGCATAAGGCCATATATTTTGCTCACGGGATATCTCTTGTGGATAAGCATTATCACTCCCTCTTTTCATCTCTTTATCTTTCCATAAATAATGTATGCAAAACCACAAATCACTTTCTTTGCACACTTGACAGGCGCGGAACACGCAGCTATGGCTTACTAATCAGGGCTGCCTTAAATACACGTTCCTAGGGAATGTAAAGCCTTGCAGAGTATATTCTCACTGCCGTACACTTTGAGCAAAGGTTGGCTGAATTAAAATGAGAGAGTGCAACCGTGCATAGCTGAGGGCTCGCATTATTATTTAAGCCTTTTATTTAAACAGGTGATCTCAGTGAAATCAGGGTGTCCTGTTTCAAGAGAGAACTGTGCAAACACAACATGAGAATGCACATTTTGAAATTTAGGAAAATCTTATGCAGGAGTGATGCTGATGGATAATATAAGAGTTAAAATTAAGAGAATGTAGTTTTGAAACTTTTGTAACTAATCCTATTTGTATGCAGCAAAGTATTTGTTCCAAGTTTAGAGTAAATAAGAGGTGGAGCTAGCGTTCGAACTTCCTGTGACCTGGCATTGTAAGTACTATATTTAAATCTTAACAAGGCAGCAGAGGTAATTAGGTCATTTTTAAATGAAAGCCTTATAAACAAACATCAAGCACCACTGCTCCCTTATGTTTGTTTAAGAGGGCCATCCCAAAGTTTCATATGCGATACATTGGTTGGTAATAAAATGCAGACCCGTGTAGTAAATGGAATACAGAATATTGAAGGTGGAGGAGGAAGCATGTGTATAAACAGCATTACTGTCAAGCATTAAGATTTCTGGAGTGTGTTCCACGTGGTCTTAAAAGTGAGTTGATATAAATAATTCTGAATTATTTATAATAATCGATAGTTTTCATTTTATTACCATGAAGATTTCAAAGGAGGCAGGATGCTCTTAGGTCACCTGGTGAATAGCATACCCTTATGTTTCTTTCCCAGAGGCCACAGAATAACTGTAACTGCTGTGACGGGTGAAGTGAGGATGATGGGAACACGTGCGAAGGCCACACCAGGTGTCACTCACAGCTAGGCAGCTTCAAGCTGATAGGAAGGCGGCCATAACTCAAATTACTACTTGTTCCAGTCACCAGATATCAGTCCAATCACAATCCACTAGGTGAAGTGGAGGAACATGGTGGATGTGCAACCACAGGAAGATTCTGATGGAATCATTAATAGATTGTTTATCTAGTCAGCATTTCCAGTGCCATAGCATAAGCTGCTAAATCAAATGCTGTGCATAGGCTGTGAGAGGCTATACGAAGCAGACATAACACAGCTGTTATTGTGCTGCGACGTAATCAAAAGCCCAACTGCTCTGATTCTAAAACTTAGCTGGGACGTAAGGATTTTAACCAGGCAGAACTATTTTGATGTGGGTTTCTAAGTATTTACATTTCTGGTATTGGTACGTCTATGTTAGGGATGTATATGCAAATCTGTGCAATTTAACTGCAAGTTGTGCAAAGTGATTAATTCAACGCTGCAGTGAAGGAAAGAATATCCTTTCATCTGCTGTGAGTGTTAGGTGGTGTGTGTGTGTGTGTGTGTGTGTGTGTGTGTGTGTGTGTGTGTGTGTGTGTGTGTGTGTGTGTGTGTGTGTGTGTGTGTGTGTGTGTGTGTGTGTGTGTGTGTGTGTGTGTGTGTGTTGTATTGTGTGTGTGTGTGTGTGTGTGTGTGTGTGTGTGGTATATTGCATTAGTATTTGGATGTGTTTGCCTCGTCATTTTTTTCCTTGTGTGTGTTCTTATGGTGACAAATGTCCAAATTTATTATACTCAGTCCCAGATATTAAAACGAGCGTGGCTCTTAAAGTTACATACTATTACATTAAAATACTGCTAACAAAAGCCAGCGAATCACCCTTCATAGAGGGAAAAGCAGTCCTAAAATGACAGCTATTTCATTTTTCTTGTCATTATTCAGAATTGTGCTCAATTTGCTTCCGGTAAGACTCCAGTCGCCCTACATATAAAAAGCTGCCAAGTATTTTTTACCGTTGTTGAAAATGAGCTTTCCCGCAGCTGAAGCAGCTTCCTGCACTTGCTACTGAGGCACAATTCTAATTTACAACTTTGCCATGGAAGCAAACAGACGCGGACGCTATCACTGTCGGCAGCCGCCGGGAAAACAAATTAACTTTTTTCCCTCCATTTCTACCCTCCATTCAGCACGATGGGCAGCTTTTCCTGAAATGATGTGCAGGTTTATTGGTGTTGATGCGAGCTGTCAGTCAAATATCAGAGGGACGGGAAATTGACAGTGGAGATGATGAGGAAATCCTCATGCATATATATCAGCTGATAAAGGGGGCAGTCGCGACGCGCCTCCGCCGTTCCCCTCGCTCCCTTTTTCTGTTGCTACAACGCTTCCCCTTGACTCGACTTCCCCTTGAAATCTCCCCTTCTCTTCTCACACGGAAAGCTTTTTATGTTCCTTGTTTTTCATAGCCTGGCTACACCTGCCTCCAGCCAGACCGTTTTGGCTCTGAACCGCTCTCTCTCCCTCTCTTATTTACAGCTCTGGCGTTCGGCGGGTAGGGGAGGGGTGAGGCGAGGATGCCGACTCACTCCTCTGCAGCTTGACCGTGAAGAAGCTCCAGTGGAGCAGTTGAAGAATTAATTACTTTATTTATAGGCTTCTGAACAAGTTGTTTACCTCCAGATTTTCCCTGGGAAGTTTGGAGGCCACCGGGTGTATACTCTTTTATTCAGATACGTTTTTTTTTGTTTTTTTTCATTATTGTTCATTAGGAAGTTACACCCTATGTTACATAAGAAGCAATCTTCAGAGAACTAATTACTCTGTAATGTTCTCTGCAGTTCTGCCAGCCAATAGAGTTGCTGTCACTGTTTTCAAATAGCTGTGTTCTCATTAGGAGTGAAGCCCGATTTTTCTTTTTTCTTTCTGTAAAGTCTGTGAGTCATCCAGCTCAGGAACACAATACCGCATTTGTTCAGAGAAATATTGGCCACACGGTAATTACCAAATGAGACACTGAGACAAGGCTTCCATTTGCGTTGATCATTTCCACGATCCATCAGTCCCCATCGAGTTATGACATTTGAATTGACCCCGAGGGACGGGCCTTTTGAAGCACAGACACATTCGTGTCATCCAGACGGCTCAGCGGCATTTCACCGGCTACCTGCCCATCACTCACCGGCCAATTAAAGGACTCGATGAGGCCACAGGAAACAGTCACGACCAATTAGCATGTGATCTTACCAACTCCTGGACATACATGCGCTCAAAGCACCGGGCGCCAGGAAGTGATTACACCTCCACTGGCGGTTTTGTCCTCTCCAGTCATGCCATGTGTGATGGATGAACTTCCTCTGTCATTTAATGTGCTAATGACAGAGACATTCAAGAACACACATACACACACACACACACACCCTCTTTACTTGAGGGTTTCCTTACTCCCTGCTCCCGTGTATCTCCCACTAAAATACACACAGAGCACAACCTCTGCTTTGCACACCAAGAAGGTTAAGTGTTTCTTGTATGAGGATGTGTGGAGAGCCGGAGGAGCCAGTAGTCTAACCTTTCTCAGTCTGCCAGTGGCTCTCATGTGGAGCCACAGTGACCTAGCCTTTTTTTTTTTTTTTTTTTTTTCCAACCTTGCAG
>VURO01025147.1:50736-84917 GCA_015108175.1 Pelvicachromis taeniatus
CACACACGCACACAAACACACACACACACACACACACACACACACACACACACACACACACACACACACACACACACACACACACACACACACATAGAAAAAAAAAAGTGAGGATTGTCATTTCCTGCTGTGACATTATAACCGTATCTATCATTAAGCAGTCTTTTTCCAGGCACAGCCACTAATGAACGCACAGGAGTTGCAATGAGTTTGTCTAGCAGATTTGGAAAGCTGATGCAAGGTGGAGAGTGTGTGTGTGTGTGTGTGGTGTTTTTCTGTTGTGTGAGCCTCTTTCATCAACTTGTCCATGCTCTGCTGAATGAGTGAAGTGCATTGTTTCATCATTAAAGTCTCCAAAAGGATACTAAAGCCCATAAACCGTTCTTTCAGAATAAAAGCACCAGAGTTTTATCTGCCCGGGGCTTTCAAATGATAAAATTCACCCTCTTTTCATTTCCAGGTTTGGCAAGAAGAAGGAAGACAAGAGCAAAGATGCAGCAAAAGCTTCAAAGAACAAACTGGAGGCACTGAGTGAGGAGGAGCTGGACCGGATCCCTGATGACAGAGACGGGTATGAATCACAAAAAACCCCCAGCAACAACCAAAAAATCGACATTCTGTGTGTTGTTGTTGTTGTTTTATTATTATTTCACAGTCGAGGGTGTGATAACAGAGCGGCTTACAAACATGTACAGTAGCATAATAATAGAACAGCATTTGTCACAGTAGTAAAGTGCTGTGATTGGCATCTTACCTGACAGCTCTGATGCACCCACCTGCTCCTCCATAACAACTGCTCAGCCGAATGTCTGTCACAGAAGAAGAATCACAGGGAAAATGTGTAAAGCACGTCTATTTTTGCTGCCTTCGTGCTCTTGCGTAACGGCTCTCCTTCCTGACAGCTTTGACCCGCGTTACGCGGAGGTCCACTCCGGCTACACCACCCCTGACCCGTCCTCCCTCCCTGACGTGGAGGACGATGACAGCGACCCAAACTACGCTCGCATCAACAACTTCCGCCAGCCGCCCTCGCCCCAGTCGTACATCAGCCGCACGCCCTCCCCCGCGGTACCAGCCGGGGGGTCCGGCCTGCAGCAGGCGTCCTACGAGGACATCAACGGGCTCTACGCCAAGGTGAACAAGTCCAGAGCTCCGCCCGCTTCACAGAGCCAGCAGCAGAATCAGGCAGACAGGTGAGAGAGGGGACACAGAGGGCATGTGGAAAAGTGCTAGATTTAAATAAAATGTTCTCTCTTAATTTGAGCTCTTAAGTGCGATATTACACATCTGTGTTTTAAATGCATGTCTGGCATTTGCACCTGTGCTTCTGCACCAAGTTGCGTGTTTGAGTGTGCAGGTGGAGTCGCACAAGGTCACTGGCTGGTTTGATTGGCGTAAGTGAGAAAATATTTACACAAATCTACATTCACGATCTGCTAAACTGAGACATGCATAAAACATGAACGCATAGTTACACAGTAACAGCATGCATTTCATTCTCTGTTGTCTTTTCTATAGATCTGACCTTTCATAATCTCTAAAACATAGGCGATATCGTTTCCTTGTGACTGTTACAATTTATCACTATGTTACGTTTTACTGCTGACATATTTTCCTTTTAAAGTGTTTGCTAAGTGTTGAATGGTGTCAAGGTTATGCTCAAGAAGTGGTGAATTCTGCTTCCCATTCTCCCAGCCACGCTCTTATCAGTTTGGGAGCTTGCTGGTTAGCCTCTGGGGAGCAGCTGCCAGTATTTTTGGGCTTCTGTAAAGCCAGCGGACACCTGGGTCAAGATTTCAGGGCAGCTTTTTTTTTTAGTCACAATATAGTAACAAAGGGTGTAATTTCCCTGTGTTTTTTCAAGTAGAATTTCATTGTATTACACTTGAAATTACATTGTAATTATATTTACTTACAAATTCTTAAAAAGCAGTAACAAGTCCGATTTTTACAGGAAACAAAAACATGATGTGATGAAAGTAGAGATGAATTAATTTGAAGTAGTGACTTAATTCTGGGTATTCTACAGAAAAGGGTACACAAATTACATTAAGTACTGCATAACTTCCACATAATTTCAAAGTGTATTTCTACAGCTTACATTGTAGGTGCGCTGTACTTCTCCGGGAATGTCCTGTATTATGGAGTCGCTTCACTTTTACAGAAAAGGAGAAACTCCTTTGAATGATGTTTGAACAGTGATACTGAAAGTTGAACAAAATAATAAGTTTGGTTTTGTCATTACATAGTGAACATTGAGCATTTGAGCTTCTTTTTTTTTTTTCTTGTAAGTTGGTCAGAGAGAGCAGTCAGTATCACATTGATCTTGATAAAATAAAAGGACAATTGAATAATAGAACATCCATCATGCACGTCAGCATAATGAATATTAAACAAATGTCTTTGACAACCCTTAAACCTTAAAATAAAATAAAAATACCATAATTCACCCCATTGCAGCCCTTACCCCACAAAGTACACCATACATATTATGTAAGATGTGAAAATATCTTTTGTTTTCCTGCTAAATTACCAAGAAATTATGCAATACTTAATTATTCCTTATTTATGTAAAACACATGAATTGATGGAATATTTAAAATGACGTATGTACATTTACTTAAACTTACTTACAATATAATGATTTCTTTGTTTCCTGTAAAAACCTGACTTGTTACTTCCACATTTAAGTGTACCTTTCTACCTTTAAGTGTTTGTAGGTAAATATAATTGTAATGTGCTTTCAAATAAAATAATAAAAGAAATGAATTTCATTTTAATTACAGGAAAATTACACATGTAGTTGTGGGCTGCATTTTAAAGTGTTCCACTGTTTTGCTATTATTTTTTCAGCCGCTGCAATAAAAGGAGGCAAATAATGCCGCAGTGGTTCATCTCCCTTCTAATCCGATCATTTACTTCCTCTCCTCCGACTTTGTCCGTTTCACTGGTACCTTCCAGCTCAACTGCATCGATGGCAGTCATTGTTAACTGAGAACCCCAACTGATACAGTATAGCGATCTTACTGATGTTTGGCAACTTTTTAAACTGGTTTGGGCTTAAAAATCATGTGTCTTGCCTAAAAATTCAACATATTCATATTTAGAAAGATTACATGCCTAGTGACGCACACAAACACAGGGTCCAGGTGCAGCAGTACACATCCCTGAAAGCATAAGGTCGCCTCTTCTGAGCTCTCTATTCAATCTAATGTTATTTCAATTTCATGTCACCAGCTGTATCCTTGTCTGTTCATGCTTGGCGCTAAAATCATGCAATCTGGATCGGACACCTCTTGCCATACATGCAAAACAAATACAACCAGAATTACTTGAGACAGTTTGAGGAGGCCATGGGTGCCATATGATGAATATTGTGATCATTCAAACACTGCAGTTACAGTGATGTGTGTTTTTTCTTTCTTTTTTATTAACCATATGAAGTTGACACCAGTATTGCTCTATACTTCTACTTGAAGCGTTAACTACAGGTCATAACAACAGCTCGTCTCTTGTAGATATAAGGAAACACTTGAGATCGCCAAAATCAAGTCAATCTCTGCAGACTTGCATGTTAAAATGCCCAACTTTACAGTGGAACAAAAGCAAACTGCCCGGTTTAAACTTGCTGAAGGCTTAAAGCCAGATTTATGTGGACACTAGGCGGTTGTAGCTGGCATCCGTCTGCTGGGGTTTCACCTCTGTTAATTTGAGTCACTGAACTGGACTTCTCGACAACATGCCCTTCTTTTGGGAGGATTTTTAATGCAATTGTCTGGCATATAATATGGCTAGCTCTGTTTTTAATTGTATTATCAGGCCATCCAAGAAGTTGGTGCTCTCATACAGTCTATGGGTGCACCTTGCATTAGCTACCACTCAACATTTTTATCCAATTGTGGTTAGATTTGGCACCAAAAATCCAAAACGGCTTACCAAAATGCTAACACCGAGCCTTCAGGGTAGGGCTTCACAAACCAATAGCTCACGTCTCATTGGTTAGGTCTATTTAATACCTATCTCATACACTTCTACATTAGTTCAGTCAAGTTTGCCCATTAAAACTGCCTGTCTGAGATGATAATCATCACTATTACTTCACAGTCATTGGTGAATTTTATATTACAGCAGTGCTGGAGCTTGGTTTATGTGCCAATCAAATTGATATCCTAAAACATGTTATTTTTCCAACATGAATGGATCTACATCTATGCACAGCGATAGGAATTGTGCAGGTCGGAGTGTTTTGAGAGCCATTTAAAGTAGTTTAATAATAAAATGTACTTTAATTTGAGTAAAACGTGTCCTTTGCTGTAATATTTGGATGTCAGAGCCCTTCATTGTTAGCCTAACAAAGGACCCATGCTTTCAGAAATGCACTGCTTATCAATGTTGTCATTCGTTCCATATTATATATTATTACCGCTGCAGTTTTGAGAACTGTAACTTTTAGCTGCTTTTTTTGTATTTCAGAGAAGGGGGGGGCTCTAAAGAGGATTCTAATGCAAATTTATCATTTCCCGTATGAAATAATACAGGCCATATTAAAAACTTCCCTCAACTTAAACTCTCTGACAGAAAATTACGATTGACTTGCAAATCAAAAACTAAGCCCCAGACACCCAATTTCATCCAGGGAAGGAAAAAAAGAGAGAGAAAGGGATTGGACATGGAAAGGGAGACAGATGGGAAATGGGAAGAAGGGACAGACGGAGGGAGAGAGAGACGCGAAAAAGCAGGGAAAGAGGGGAGAAAACGACGGAGCCAAAGTGGAGAGAAAAACACGCTAGGCAGAGTAAATTCGAGGGAGAAGAAGTGACAGAGGAGAGGATGCAGACAAAAGAGGAGGAGGGATAATTAGCCACAGTCTAGCAGCCTGACAGATCTGTTAGACCACTTTAGCTCTTATCCACTAGTGGTGGGTACTTCATTACCAGCCTGTTTTCTCCCTCTACTCTCTTTCTCCCTCAGTTTCTCTCACACTCTCGGTGTGTCACATATCCATTCTCGCTCTTCTGTTTTGCTCCTAATGTATATTAGACTTTAGCATTAACATGATGGATGAGAGGAGTCTTCTTTGGCTTGTTAACTCTGTGTGAGAGGGTGTCTGTAGAGACAAAAGGATTCAAATAAACGTCTAATAATGTAGTGAGAGGACAGTCATGCTGCACATGTTCATAATAATTCAATGAATTCATCTCCATCCTACAAGGTACATCCATCATTCATTTTTTCGCCTTAAACTCCATGTTATTTATTGTATTAGTGATCAGGAATAAAGAGATAATGTTAGCAAGGTATGTCGTTGTATTATTAGGAAGTCAATCAGAATATCAAAACAAAGAATGAACTTACTAACAAGTACGGGATAAGGACTACTCGAAGTCTGGCTGCTGCTCGTCTGCCCGCTGTCATAGTGCTTCATTTTTTTTCATTTATGTGACAGATAGTGACCAACAATGGCTGTTCCAGGCAATAAGGAGGATCAGAGCGGGAATGACGTGCAGCACAGGTCGATGGCCATCATTAATTTACCCTATGAAACGTAAATCATCTGCAGATACATTCACTCTTTGCTGCAGTAAACTGCAGGGCTGCATGTCAACGTTGAAGCTACAGCATATTTAAAGGCCTTTTCAGACCACTTTCTATTACTACTTTGCTGGTGATGACACCCTTATCACGTTGACATCATTAACAGACAGATGTGCGCATGATTAGAACTGCAATAAAAACTTTTAGCGTAAAATTCCCACTTCCACTCCATTATGTGTCGCAGGGTTACACTGATTACCGTAATTTCTGGACTATAAGCCGCTACTTTTTGCACAAGCTTTGAACCATGCGGCTTTTCTACGGATTTTTCATGATGTTTGTGACATCGTAAGAGGATTTGTTTTGGTTTGTTCCGCCATTTTGCCTGGCGGAAAGGCATGTGATCAGACACGGTAAAGAGTGATATGTTGGTCACATGTCCGTCCGCCAGCCAAAGTAGTGCCGTACGAATTAGCGTAAAAAGAAACTAGATTAGCAAGCTGGCTCTCGCTGGTCATGTACCCATATCTGCAGCAGGTCTCCAATGTGAACAGCCTCTGGCATGTTAGAACAAGGCAGCTAAGGGAAGTCGGCAAGTCAGATCCGTAACTTCGGGATGATTTGCTCTAAGGGTTGGTCGGTCGGGCGGCGGTGCGTGGCCTGCCTCGCGGGGCTTGCGCATCGCACGGCTGGGGGAGCAGCCGCTCCTTTGCCCTCTCCTCTCTGCTGCCAGAAGCACGGTGCGTGGCCCACCTCGTGGGGCTCGGATGTCTGCGGCGCGTCGCACGGCATGGGTTTTCACAGGGCGGTGTCCCATAATAAAAAGAATGTATTCCAAAACAGTCATCTCTTTTCTGACAATCCCCTTTGTGTATATTCTCTTATATATAAGTTATACATTAAAACACCTGTGGCTTTTAGTCTGGTGCGGCTAATGTATGAACAAAATAGAATTTTTTCGTAATTTCAAGTTGTGCAGCTAATATTCAGGTGCACTTTGTAGTCCGGAAAATACGGTAATTTTTAAAGTCGCTCCTTTATGGGAGGGAAAAGTGCTCAGATTGTTTATTTTTACACTTAGGACAAAGCCTGAACATTGGGAGTGTTTCCTTATTTTAACCCAGACAGCACACAGAACATAGAGTACAAACAACAGACTTACTTCTCAAAAATCACAAAACAGCAGCTTTGTTTTACAAAGCTCTACTAGAGAAGCTATTACAGGCTCAAATGTTTATATAATGCAACTTTATGGTTAGGACTCTACTGTCACGATGACCGTCTGTCATCCGAGAGTGCAAAGACGGCTCACTCTCCGGGCTTTTAAGGGAACAGTATCGTATTTTTTGTTATATGAATATAATAACCTTTATTTCTTTGTTTAATACATTTAAAAAAAACGTTTAGTGAAAAATATCAAGTGAAAACTTTTTGATCACCAGTTTATTTTGTTTTCCTCCCCCAAAAATTGCATATGTTCAAATTTTTATGTAATTTAATGTATGTTAATGATTAGAACCCGTTACTGTAATGTAAAAAAGTTAAAATAGAATTAATCAATACTCAAAAAGTTGTTGATAATAGAAACCACACATTAATAATGATAGATTTAACATTGTTATGTTTTTACCTATAAGTCATTGAGTTTGCCTCAAGCTTATGGTTGATGTAAGCCAGATATTACTGGATTGTTATCGTGACCCCAGAGAACACATCTAAAAAGTTTTATCATAATCCATTCAAAACTTTCCGAGCTACCGTGTTTACAGACACGCGAACACCCCCAAAAACATAACCTCCTTGGGGGAGGTTATTAATCTAATCTGAATAATGACAAAACTGGGAGCTGAAAATAGTTCTAGCTTTTTCTTTTCAGGTTATCACATACCTGCAGCAACAGACAGATCCATCCGCAAACTTTTCCAAAGCCGGTGAAAACAGCAGGACGGAGACGGGCTCAATAAAGATCTAACAGCTAATAGCAAATGTGTCCTTCACTTACGATGTGTCGTTTATAATTTGCAGGTTAATAATTAAAACCATACCTTATTACTGAATTTCGTGAAAGCATGAATAGATGCCTTCCCCTCAACTCCAAATAGGATGTGGCGGTGTTAATTAGCAAAGCAACTATTGATACTCAGCTGCTGGGGTGAGATTGCGTGTCACATCAGGTGTTTTGTATCTCTTCTGTGAATGTTGTATTAATGTTGACTGAAACAGGGAGGAGCTTTAAAGTAAAAGCAACCCACATCTGGATGAAATAGTGTTTGCTACTATTTGCAATTAATTTTCCCAACTGGGACTGCTGTGGAGTCCCAGTTGGGAACAGTTGGAGGGCAGCACCAATAAGCTGGACTCATTTCTGCTCAATGTGAATTTGATCTCTTAATAAACTGCTACTGTTAAAGCCTTGTTTTAACATCCAGCCTTAAGCATTACAAACAATGCTACGAATCCCATCTCTGAAAAGGGCTTCAGTCACCTGTGTTGTCTTCTTCGGTTTAACCTAAAGAGGTATTGTGTATTTAAGCAGTTTTCCTTCTTGTGATCTAGAGTTTAAGACCCATGATGTGGTAATAGATGAGAGTTTTACTTTAAATACAGTAGCAGCGTCATTGAGAGCATATAGTACGCACAAAAGCCACGCATGCACACTCTCATAACTGCTTTTTTCTTTCTTATTTTTTTGGGTGAGAGTGCGCCTTCACAAAGTCTGTACATCTGTTAAAACACATGTAGCCGGTCATGAGGTTGGAACCTCTGTGCCTTTGATTCACACACATAAACACACACACACACCGTCAGAAATAGACGCGCACACAGCCACCCACATGTAATATTTCTGTGAGAAAGCCCAGCGTAACCTAGCAACATTTCTGTGTGTGGTCTGATGGGTTTTATCCACACAGGTGTAAGCTCGCTTATTGCGTTTGTTTCTGTAAGTTTAAGTTTTTTTGAGACCTTCTGCTCCTACAAAGTCGTTCCTTTTAAAGTTGTTGCATGTGAGATTTTTTATTGAAACCTCTCAGTTTCAATGATACTTCCCAAAAATATGATTTCTAAAGAAATATGACATCCTTAAGCTAATTCATGCAGTTTATTTTGGAGGTTGGTATATATGCCTCTGAATTTATGCTTCATTGTCATCTGAGACATGCCTGTGTCCCCTCCCCTCAACTTCCTGTCAAGGCCCCCTCAGCGGTGGACTTCCAGCACTGTCTCCCTAATTCGCTGTCGGACATTTTCATTAGACCTTCGATGGCAGGTGTGTACGCTGATGAGCGTCGCATTCGATTAGAGCTGTGCTAGAGGCTGACCTGTGGAGAAAAAAGGTTGGCTATGCTTGTCAAATTTTATTAGCCAAGAGGCGGTCTTTGTAGCTGGAGCAAGAAACACAGAGATGAGATGAAAGAAGAGTGAGAAAAACGAGAGGCCAAAGTGCAGAGATGTGAAGGCTCGTGAAGGGGTTGTGTCGTAAATTGCGACACTGTGCTAAGAACGGGGAGATGAGGCTAAGTAAACGGCACATTGCTGCCATGGTTGGAGCAGTGGCATGAGGATTACATGCCTCTAAGTTTACCTGACACTGTGACAAACTGGGATGCTCAAATCACTCCAGACAAGCATGAGTAATTGTTGAAATATTTTAGGAAAAGTGCTACACGCGCTTTTGGATTTAGAAATGTTACCTTTTTTTTTTAGTAATGCCACGAATAGCACTTTGCATACTCTCAATTTTGGTGCGATAGAGGACGGAGTTTTATTCTGCTAAAGGTGAAAGCAGCATTAAAGAGGTGTAAAGCAGACTTTATATAATGAGACTGCTCATTAAGACAAATGCTGAAATGTACCTTTTCTGTACAGCACAAAGCAGAAGCAGAAAAATTCAACTTGGTTTTTTCTGCCAAGGATTTTAGCCGCCCAACAGCATCTGCCTGAAGTAGACTTCTAGTTGAAAACAGCACGTCATTAGTGTGCACTCCATATTAAGACCTTTTAAAGTGTCTTTTTCATTTGTGATCTATCTAAACTGTTAAAATGTTTCTTGTTTGCATCCATGCAGCGTCCCGTTCCTCTGTTCTCTGTGGTCAGTTACATAGAGGGAAGCTGCGTGTTTAACTGGAGGCTAGTTTGAGATCGGTTTAATCAATTTATTTTGTTATCATTACCATGCACTTGTCAAACAACAGAAAACAGATGCATGTTGAGTAATGTGTCTGTTGTGCAGGATGCTCGGGGTCATTGAATTAAGGGGCGGGGTGGGGGTCAGTTATCAGTGTAACCAAAAGCACCTTCTTCTCCACCTTATTTTATTGTGTTTGTATATTTATAAGGTCATTAAAAAATAATAACCGGTGCTGAATTACTGGATTTTTGAAGGGACTTTGCACTGGGCTAACAGATGATCCATATACTGGTCATTTGGAGTCCCACTTAGTTTGTGAAGACCCTGGAGGGGTTTTCTAAAGTCGACTGCCACGGCCTTTGACCTCCACTGTCGCCAAGTCTGTCCAAGTTGGTGGTGTCATGGGTAAAGGATAAGATCATGGAAGCAAATTAGCTTTCTCCCAAGTGTGTCTGCGTTCCCCCTTGGGTGAGGACTTAACTCACTGGTGTGGGGCTGGGACTAAAGCAAGGTCATTTGAGCTGGTTAGGGGAACTGACTAGGATGCCTCTAGAGGGTGTGTTTCTTTAGGGCAATGGTAAAAAGAGGAAAAGACTCTTTGTTTTCTCTTTGCTTTTAGTTTGGAGCGCCAACAAATTTCTGTCTGAGTCTGTTCCCAATGTCTTACCAGGAAGCCAAACATTGACCATGCACTTTGAAGTGTGCTTACCTCCAGCATGGAAGCAGCAAAGAAAATGCTGCCCATCTGAGCTCTTTTGCCCCAGTGCGTTCTGTTAAAATCAGCTGGCCCCTGCAAGACGAAGTCGCCAAACCAGCCGGCGGCAGTGCACACTTCCTAATTAGTCTGCCCTCACACTGGCTAACACCACAGGATAGTTGCTTTTCTCACAGATTTTCTCCCGCTCGCTTTGCTATCACCAGTGCTTCTGTTCTCCCGGTCTACTCCCCCCGTTCGTGCTTTTACTCCTTTTCCAAGTTGCCATCTCAGTCTTTATGTTGCTGTTTACTTCTGCTCTCATTCTGTCGTCTGACGCAGCTTTCATTTCCTGCTACTGTGTCTCATCTTCTCCCTCTCTACTCTCCATCTCCATCCTCCTCCAGTTTTCCTTTTCACAGCACTGTTAGATCAGTCTGTGTAGTGAGGTACTCTGAAGTATGCATGGAATAAAGTATTTGAACGAGACGTAACTTAAATGATGTCAATTTTCTGTACTAGAGTTGATATGACAAAATAACACTTTAGACTGCAACAAAGCAATAAATCTATAAAGTCTTTACATGTCAGTCACTTAGACTAAACATTAATGTACAAATGGCAGAAAATCAATGCAAAGCTCTGGTTCCTCACATAATGAGAACCCATGTCTTTGTTTTAAACCAGTGAGTCACCTGGTTTTATTTTTCATTACACAATACTCGCTAATTAGTGAAACATGAGAACACAACAATAGTCTCAACTACTCAATACATACACTCAGTGTGTATTGAGTAGTGTTGTGGGTTAAGGGTTCAAGTCATGAGTTTTATTTCTCAGACAAGAGAAACCCATTTGATCTCTATTTGCACTCAGAAAGTTCTGCAGAATCCCGTCCAACCAACCAACCAACTTCTGCCAGTCTCTGGGTTGGCGTTATAGTGCCAGCAGTTTAAACAAGAATGCCTACACCTCCTTTATCTTTGGCCACCTTCCCCACTTTTTCTGGAGACCATTAAGGTGTACACATAATATATCCAGTGTATCCTGGCTCTGCTTTGGGGTCAATTTGCAATTGAAGCTCACCTAGGAGGCAATCAGGAGGTATCCTGATCAGGTGTCCAAACCACCACAACTGGCTCCTTTCAAGGTGGAGGAGTAGCAGCTCTACTGTATCCCTTCCAAATGACAGAACTTTTAGCTAGAAGACTCCTGTGAAATGGATGATCATGGCTTTTTTTTACCTTAGCTGGATTGGAGCCCCAAACTGGTGCCAGATCTGTGAAGAGTGCCTGGTGGCCAGGGGTGCAGTGGGCTTATCCTGAATACGCCACATGGACCAGGACTCTGTCGACACAACCCCTGTGGGAGGGCCCATAAGGGTTTGGTATTATGTGGATCAGGCTATAGCCAGAGGCAAAGCCTTTGGTGAGCCTATCCCCGGTTTCCAAAACTGGTTCTGCAAATGTACCTATGTTAATTTAAACTCAATCTTAAAGTTGGCCACCATGCTTGATTTTTTTTGACTGCTTGTGATTTTTTTGCTGCCACAGGTTCCTCCTGGATCCCTTCATGGAAGTCCCTGAATGACGGCACAGTGAGCCAAATGTTCTCTCTGGTCTTTTAGAATGTTACAGTAGAACTCCCCAGTGACAGTCTGACACTTTGAATGTCAGAAAAATGATATCCATATAGTATGGTATGCTGTGAAACCGTAAACGTGCGTGTGGTCAGATCAGGACTTCCAGGATGGGATCCAAATGTAGCAGTGGGTGTGGAGCAGCACTTCACGAGGGCTCAAGCTTCAAGGGCCAAATTAAATTTTTTTTCCTTTTTCTCTATCTTCGTAAGAAAAAAGGTATTTGCACAGATTTGAGTAATTCAAGGCAACTGTACATGATGGTGCTGTTGGCGAGGCTGAGAGACTTTTCCAATAACCACAGTCGCAGTGTTGCTTCTCTAATTAAGCCATAAATAACAGAAAAAGTTCATAAAAGGTTTTCCCAGATTACTTCAAATCTGAGGAATGCCAGCCCTGTTTCTCAACTGGAGGGTAACTCATTTCAGTGCCTTGATGTCATTAACAGTCCTTTGTCACATTAGAGAAAAACTGCGCTCACTAAGGCTTAGAACAACTGAGCTGAATGGAGGCCTCGGGCCTGCAGACTGCAGCAGGATATTAGCTGCTGATGACAACGGGGTAGCCTACCTGTCCGTCTCTCTTAACACATGGACAGGACAAGCAAATGTGCGTGCGTGTACATCCACTCATTAATCCCTCTAACACTCTTCTTTCATTGTTTGGAAAGCAGCCTGCTCGAATTGTCAGCTCATCAAAGCACTACTTCGCAAACCTCCAGCCTCTCCTGCACCCCCCCACCCCCCCACCCATCCACCCTCATCTAATGTTTTATCCAGAATCAGCGTCTGTCTTCAGCCATTAATATGATAATATTTGGCGTTGTCAGTGATGGAGGCCGCGGCATAATGAGATAATTACAGTGTTGTTTCATTTGGAGAGCGACACGCACGCTCAATCAAAATGGCAGGCCTAATTACGGGCCCAGGGATTGGCTAATGGGATCGCTAGAAGAGGGGTGGCATGAAGGGGGGGGGGTAAAGTCTCAACTTGGCAGTGTGGATTTAGTCTCCATGGGTCTGTTTGTTTGTGTGTTTGCGTGATGGGCGGCAGAGGGTAAGATTACTAAAACGATAGCAGTAAGTGAATTAAAAAAAAAAAATGCAAGAGATGAAGTGTGAATATCTTAATAGTAAGGTTGTCTGTTGGACACTTGGGGGGAGAAACTGGGATTAGTATTGATTAACTGTGCATTGAAACCAGCCATTAAACCAATGTGAAGAAGCAACAATTAGCGCGGTACTGGGAGTAACGCCGCCTCAGATATCCATCTTCATAAAACGGAAGCATCTGTGCTGGCGTTTCATAACAGCACGGAAACTTTCAGAAAGTTCTTTCCCTCATGGCAGCAAGTTGGGATCAAGTTTTGCGCCCCAAGTGCTGACAGGAACTCGTTGGCGGAGGACGTACACGCACACAGAACATCGACAGTAACAGTTGGCATACCAACATACTGACGCGTATGTGAAAGCATTACCATATATCTTCTAATAGTGGCCTGTCTACTATTAACGCCCGTTTCTAATAAATGCCGGGCTTCAAAACATGTCACGAATAATAGATGCCGGTCTCCAATTGTAGCCGGTCTCCTTTAAGCGCCGGTCTGTAATAAACGCCGTTCTCCAACGACCCACTGCCTTTTCTGTAAGCTACTATTCTTTTTGTACCATCTGGGCTACTGCCTTCCTGCAGTAAATCATACGGCAAATACCTTTTCGTGTCAAAAATGCTTTGTCATCGGATGCTATCGAGGAAGGAAGAAAGTCAAAACATCCATTCCATCTGAGAAGGGAATAAGAGCCGGTCTCCAACAACCACCGGTCTCTTTTAAGCGCCGGGCCGGCTGAATAATTTTTTGAATAAACGGCGGGGCTACTATTAGAAGATATACGGTATGTCAATTAGCTGTCCTCACTAAGATATTAAAACGAGAATGTGTGTGTGTGAGAGAGAGACTCTGCTTTCTCTCCCCTTTGATTTGAAGACAAGATGACCCAGGCACAATCACATTGTCACTGTGTGTCCGGCAGACCAAATTATAAGGATCAATCACCCGTTTGTACATTACAGATATTTAGTACACACACACACACACAGTCTCATCCTGATTTTCTAATTAAAGGCAGGGTCACAAGACAGTCATAAACACGTAAGCTATATACTTCACTAATGAACCTCTACCTCTCGCCCGCGCTCTCGCTCGCTCCTTTGCTCCGGTTTGGTCAATATCTGCCTGGAGTTCAGACCATTAGAATGTAAGGTGCAACGCAGGTGTGATAAAGGGTGCGTGGGAGTTTTGTCGGACAAAAAGGTTGGCCTCACGCGCGGCTGCTGAGGGGGTTTGAGTTTTACAGATGCGTGGGGTGGGAGGAGTTGAGAAGGAAAGTTCCTCTTCCTATTCCATTTTTCCCCTCCCGAGTTTGAACACCTTCTCAAGGCGCGTATCTCCCGAGGACATAAAAATGGCAAACGAACTGCATATCAGTGTCAATATTAGATACCCGTTCCCGCTGCAGCCAGTAAACACAGATAAACGACAGCACTGTGTCGCACTTTGGTAGCACATCCTGAAGGATTGTGCTCGCTCAGGCGCAAACCGTCTGTTGCCTTTGGTGTGCGCGCGCATTCTCACGCTTGTTTGTGTGCACCCAGCTCTGTAGTGCCAGGTGTGTGAGGCTTATCTGGCATTAAGGTCCAGTGAGCATGATGATGTTTCTCTTTAAGTTTTGTCCCCATTCTGTCTCGTTCATATCTCCTTTCTGGCAGTCACTTGCACTTTTGTGGCGCTTATGTATTCTTCTTTTTTGGTTTTTGCTGTTTGGTGACCTCTCGGTCGGGTTCGGCCTTATCTTTTGGGTGGTCGATTTGTCTGTATTTCACTCCGGGATGGCACCTCGTTGCTCTTTGTGACATCCGAGTGAAAAGACAAAAACCGTGAAATGTTTTCTGCCGTTTTAGCTCCGTTTCTCTCCGCTGCGGCTTTCTCTGTCAGCTGAAGAAAGTTCAATGGAGGCACTGATGTCTTCTCAGAGGCACTACTTTGTGGATATTATCTGTCTGCCCGTCAGTCTTCCTGTGCAGTCAGGGCTTGTCATCGTGAAGCCAAAGAACATCGGCGGCTTTAACAAAAGATTAAGCTGAATATGTTCCACCTGCCTTCTTGCTTCACTTTTGAATTCCCACCTGTGTTGGATGCTAGACTCTTCATCCTGCAACGGAAATAAAAAAAAGAAGAAGGTTTTTTTGTCTTATTTTGTTTTGTTTTTTGCTGCTTCTCTCCAAAATAGTCTGTTTGCCATTATTTACTCTTCCTGTTGTGCTTGTCTCTGCAGTGATCAGCGTCTCCATGGAATGCGCAGGGAGTACATGCAAGCCCGAGCCGCCCCCGGTTACGAGGACCTAGACGCAGCACGGCGCCGAATCCTGGAGTATGATCCAAACCGGGTGAGTGCGTGCTTTTTTGGGTGTTGTAGTCTATTTAAACTGGACACCAGTTTCAAAGATGGTCTGTGTGTACTTGTTTCCAAAGCACTCCAGCACTCCTGAGAGACCAGTCTGTTGTTCCTTGCGTCGTTCTCAGGCTGGCCTCAGCTTTCTTGTTAACATTTGAGGTGCCATCGAGGAGCGGCCTACTTTCCTCTTCCATTAGTTTATTGAGAGATCTATTAGACTGCTGACATTTCCATCCCAGCTTTCTTTTAGCTCCACTTTATCTCTTTTTTTTGTATCCTACTGCTTTCCGTTCTCGCCACCACCACCCTGCCTCACACTCCCCTTTTCTTCTCTACAAAGGCCTGAAATCCCTGATTGTTGCCTCTCCCAACCAGACTGCACCGTTAAATGTCCCTGAACCTGTATTGATCCGGCCTGAGGAATCATTTCATTTACCTCTGTACACTCCCAAACTCGGCATACTAACCATTGAAATCAATCGCCATTTATCAAGCATTTTAAAAAGGGATTTTTTTAATAGCGAGTCCAAAGATGCAGAAAATCACACTTTGATCCAAATCAGAATCGCCGAATCTCGTCACAGCATTTCCGCTGAGCGAGATTCGGCTTTCATTAGGTAACACAAGAGAAGCAGAGGCATCTGGGAAATATGGATTTACTGACAGCATCGCCGCAACAAAATCGCCTGATACAAGCGGCCTCCCGCCGCGTTGACGTCCTCACTTATTGTAGTCTGTGTCTATTGAGCAATGAAGCCCCGTGAACCAGTCTTCATTAGGCACTCACAGACACACGCCACAGTAGCTGTCTCCGAGGCCCGAGGGGCTTTGTCACTCATTATGCTTCCCTATGCAGCATGTGTTTCTGCCTCGGTTCACCGTGACTCAGTCGGTACCCAAACTCTGATGCAATTAAAGCGCAGCAAGCATGAGGCGCAACCTCTGATCAGTTTGTTATGTTTTTTTACCCAAAAAGAAGACAGCGGTGTCCACAGCAGAAACCAGCAGTGGCTTTCTCCCCTGAGGAGACTGATAATGAAACACTGCACTTACCAGCACACACCCTCACACACCCTCACACACACACAAGTAGTACGAATAGACACAGTAAAACATCAAGGAAGTTGTAGTTGGAACATAAAAAGAGGGGGAAAAAAAGATATTGGCTGGATATTTTGATTCATAACATGATGATATATAACTGCATTCACATACATCGTAGTGGGGATTAAGCTTTTATATTGCTGGAGAGCTTAGTTCTTATATTAGAAAGGATGATTTCTTTCTCTGAAACTCCTTCCCTCGCACTCAGATACTCCATGATGTGTGGCTGCTTCCTCTGCTCTTGTTCAGAAGTGTACACCTGCCCGCAGACGTACGGCTGTTTGCACAGATTTCCTGCACTCTGCTTTAACCTCTCCTCCTTTGCACTGAAGTTGCTTCTGTTTGCTCATGAAACTTCTGCTCTCTGATTTTCTTTTTTCTTTCTTGTGGCACACAGGTTATGTTTGATGGCTGAGTGGTTAGAGCGCATGTCAAACAGGCACCTCTCCCAGAGGAGCGGGTTTCTGGTTCAGTTACTGCTCTTGCCCTGCATCGCTCGTCCAGTCTGTAATGTAATTCAGTGTCTAGTTTTGGAGGCTAAAAAAAAGTGGATCAACAGTGCTTATGTCATGTGATCATCAGGATATATGAAGTGCGAATCACCAGACATCCCACGATACGCTATCAGCTATTACATTCGCACTCAGCACCATCCGGTTCTATAGTAATATTACTAGCTGAGTCGAATTCTCTTGAGTTGTGCTCATTGACAAAGTCTGTATTTATAGGTTAGACAGCAATTATGTGCAAACTTTGGACAAACTCACTGAGAGCGATCGCAGTCAGTCCAAGTCAGACTGCAACTGTTTGCAGAAAGGTTGCCTCCTATCAGCCAACCTGTGCAATCACCTTGTGATCAAAAGTGTGCAACACCCACAAAGCCTGGGCAACCATTCAGTCACCACAACTTGTGATTGTTCACAGAACGTGAAGAAAATTACAATCACTGTCCAGCCACCAATTTTGTTTTATTTCTTTGTTTATTTCAGTGGTTGTAAGGAGGTCATTACTTGGGTGACTGAGCTGTTAGCTTGCTCTGAATTAGCAGGTAGCTTTGTCAAGCTAACCGTGTCCAGCGTTGGGTAGTTTTTCCGTTGAGTTGATTTAATGTAAGCATACTCGGCTCACGGTATTTCAGGATGGTGGTGTATGGTAATAACGAAATAATTAATAATAAAATATCAATATTTGGTGTCCCTGTGCGGATACGTTAACTCCATGCACAATATTGCAGTTCTATGCTGTCTTAAACCCCCCACCCCTCCCCCTACAGGATATTACTTCACATTTACCTTCTTGCCTTACTTTCGCTCTCTCTCTCGATGGTATGGGAAGAGCATAAATACAGACCGCGTGAGCGTGGCACTCACTTGCTTACAACGGCCCTGTTTTATCAGCCTTTTAGCTGCCACCACTTCTACCACGCCACGCTGCTCTTTTATACTCGGCCCTTTTCTGCAGCCTTGAATGGTTAAAAAGGCTTTCCGAGCTCTCCGCACAAGGCCAGGAACACACATCTCTTTCTGTCAGCTGTGTGTGTTTTTTGAAAGAGCAGACGAGTGTGTCTGGGTACCACACAAACCTAAACGGACATAAACAAAAGCAGGGATAAAAGACTATGGTTACAATATCTATTCATGTCTTTGTTTAGATTATTTTTTCCCAGCGTGCACGGTTTAGAGGCGAGTTCAATGTGCGGGTCTGTGTCACTGGCTTTGTGTGTATATGTGAGCACGCCCATGCAGTTAAATGCGGTCTTCAAAAAGGGCTTCGTGTCGCTTTCTCATTTCTGTCCTCTAACCCAGCTTCCTCTGTGTTCCTGTCTGTCTATCTGTCTCTAATTTGACCCGTCCTCCATGTTCCCTGTCTGTGGATAGGTCACACTTGTAATTATGCCAATCACACTGTCCCCACTCTCTCTGTTTTCTCCGTATGCTAATGATAGGCTCCCTTTAATGTCTTGATGGCCAATTAAGCCACAAAAGTACACGAGAAGATTCTTTTTTTTTAGACTTCTTTGTTCTGTAAGATCAGTCAGCTGTTGCAGAGACTTCTCTTGACATGGTTGTTTATTATAGTTCAATAAGCTGATAGATGCATAGCATAGCCTTTAACTAGCCGCGCCGCACATGGCCTTATAAATTTGTGGACTCCACTTGTTGCTACGACACCACTGTTGACGTCATAATCTAATGATGTAATATTCAAGTGGATTCTGTCCCACTGTGATTGTGTTGTGTGACATTCAGTTTGGTGATGTGGTGAGACTTGAGCTTTCTAGCACGAGACTGTGAAGTGTGAAAGTACTACGTCAGCTTGTGTAACAACTCAATTTAAGCGGCCTAATGTTGGATCAGATCCTCGGGTGTGTTTGGGTTGGTTTCAACACTCTTTTTGTCCCATTGATTGGATTTTTTTTTTCTCCAACTTCGTGTGTTTTCGGCTGGATGTAAATGACATATTTGTGGCACTTGTATTTTAGTCGACTCACTTCCTTTCTTGTTTCCTTCTCGTTTCCTCTCGTTCGTTCTTGCTCAGCATTTTGATGTAGCGGTGAGGACTGTCACCTCGCAGCATTCCGTTTCAGTATCATTCAGTTTTAGTGATTTTATTGGTTTTTACAAATGATTTTGATTATTTCATTCCAATTTAAAATATGTTACCCATCTCGCTAATAAACAAGCAAGCAACACAGGAGCAAGCACATCTGGATAATTAAAGATTTATGAAAAAAGAGCATTATGAAATTAGTTAAAATAAATGTTGGATAACTGCTATGATAAGATGGTATAAAAACAAAGCGCTGACTGTGAAACAGATTGAGCAGCTCATTGCCTGCATTATAAATGTTATCGCACAGTTTGCTACACCAAAATGAGAAACTCATTTTAAGAAATTCATTGTTATAAAAGGAGAACGGTGAAAGGGCATCGGTCAGCTCTAGATTTCACTCTTTGTTTGCTCGGATTAGTTCTCCACACTCTGGACTCACCCACACAGCCAGCAGCACCCCCGGCTTTCGTAATACCAAAATATGTGTACATCCTCTGCAGTTCTAGGTGTAAATAGTAAATAGTTTTATCTCAAACACTGCAAAATTCACTCCATGGTAGATAAACTTTTTTTTTTTTTTTTCAGAAAAAACATGACATGTGAGATGATGGGGTTTTATTTTAAACATTTTACTGGAAACTTTTAAAATGCCAAATGATAAAATATGACGCGCTTGGTGGTTCTAGTGTTTTTGTGTGTGGAAAAAGTAATTTGTAGTCTAAAGCACTTTGACTGTTTGAGTTATAAATGCCCGTCCGTGTCTATTTCGCTCTTTTTTTCCTCACTTGGTTTCCCTTTTGCCCTATTTGTTTGCCCCCTAGTGGTTCTTATTATGACCTACGATGTCTACACATGGTGCACTGACCACAACCGCTTATTCACCCCACAGGATTGAATTTTCATGCACCCACAGTGTTTTTTTTTCCCTCTCTGTCATATTTATTATAATGGAAATGTACTTGATGTACATTATAGTATATGTGACCGTGTCAAAATGAATGGTAACACAGCGTGCCAGAATCCTGTTTGCCCGGTCTAACAAAGACACACAGGAGGTGCACACACCCATACACGTACACTGGAACTCATGCATCTTATCTTCAACTCATTACCCCGTGAATCATAAACAACAGCGGCAGCACATGTGACACCTTAATGAACACAGAAGTCCCCGAAAACCACACTCGCGACTACACACTCGGAGTCATTATGAAACACACACGGAAAAACACTCGCACAAGTCCAGATACGACTTGTCATCCATTGCGCAGCTGCTTTTTCTTTTTTTGTACTTCTCTCTAATGTTGTGTGCACGGACATCCATCACCTTGATGATATTTTAATGTCACATCCTCAGGCTGTCTCAATCTCTCCCCCTCTCTCACTTTTCCCTCTCCCTCCCACACGTCGGCCATCACTTCATAAATAAACCCCCACATCATTAAGTAAACACGCACCAGCCTGTCACGGTGATAGATGGCGTACACACACACATTCGCGCGCGCACACACTCGTTCGTAGACGTGTGCACGCACGCATTCAGGCGCTGGTGATCTGCGAGGGCCTCTTCATGCCCACAGGCAAAAGCCCCCAGTGGTTTTTGTGCCCATAGTCCTAATGATCTTCACCAGTGAGACGATCTAAAAGCTTACTTGTAGGAAAAAAAGCACCTCGTTCTAAGAAATAAAGTCAATGGCAGTTGTCAAAGTGTTGCGTTAACAGACTTGCAACTGTATCTGCTGCCCCTCTGTGGGCTGATGTGTAGTTTACTTTACTTGAGGCTCTCATTGGCTCCCACTGTGCCTCAGTGACCGTCCATCACAGCTTTCACCTGACAAGTGCGAGCTCTTACCGCACACCCTGTGCTATGAACAACTCCGGCCCGCTCCCTCGCTCAGGCAGAGTGCAGGTGTAATGGATGTGCCGGCAGGTTCGTCCCGCTGTTCGCCTGCTGCTGGAAACGCTGTGATGAAGGCCTGCAGAAACCTGCTTCTAAACACACAAGGGGTGGGAGACGCAAGGGAGCGAGGGAGCAAATGAATGAGGGAGAGGATGTGAGTGGAGGAGGAGGAGAGTGGCAGCAGGGAAGTGACGGAGCAAGAGAGAGAAACAGGACAAAAAGGAACTAAAACTAAGAACATGACAAAGCTGCAGAGCAGAGTCAGAGAGGCTTAAAGAAGCTCCTTAGGGGGAAAATGGGATGGATGAAAAATAGGACATCTAATAGGAGGAGCTGGATTGGCACGACGAGGAGACAGATGGGATAGGAACTGACAGACACATGGAGGCATTGACATAAAAAAATAAAGGAATTGAGCTAAAGAGGGGAATGAAGAAACGATGGTTTGATGGTGTAAAATGTAGCCTAGACGGTCTTAGTTGTTAGAGATTTAAACAAGCGTCCGCCCCGCTGGAGTGTCCTTGAGCTTTATCTTTACTCTATCTCTAAATTTTCCATTAGGGATGCATTAATGCTCAGAAGTTCCTCTAAATTCATATTTCAGTGTGTTTCTGCCACAGCACACGGATTTGTTTTGGAAATGATTTGTCGTGTTCTCCTTCTGAGAGGAAAATCACTGCGTAAAGGGAGGAAATGAAAAAAAAAAATGACAGAGAGCATATACGTTTTGGCATATGGCCAATCAAAACATTTCATTTGGAATAAAGCGGTAAACACGGTCGTTCTGTCAGGCTGATGGTGACGCTGGCTTACAGCCAACCAACAGCCCAGAAAAAAAGTGAATTCAGATTCTTTTTAAAGATCTTTATTTTAAAAGAAGAAAACAAAAGGATACTCCTGCACGGAAAAGGGAAATGGGAATAGTCAGTTTGGAGTTTTAATAGGGATCTTCCTGGAATACGACCACTCAGGTCAACGAGCCGTTAACATTGCTTATATACAGCACAAAGGAATAATATAGCTTACAATAATTAGTGAGCCTAGATTGACTGACATCAGTTAAACATCACCTAAAGTATCACTTATAAACTTTAAAAGGTTTTTTATATATCTGATTTAAGGTTGTTTCCAACTTTCCAGGTTTGCAGTTTAACTGCTGCAGCCTTTGTGTTAAGAACAAAATGAATCCTGATGTCTAAGCTCAGCAGGGTGTCAAATCAGGCTTTTTTTTGGCCGCTAGGCTTGTAAATCACTGGTTAAAGTCCTGTCTTCTATACCGCTGCTGACAAATTGTTGTATTTCCTTGGCTTGTAACCTAAAGTATAATGTGTCTTTGCCCCCCTGCTGTCTCAGCTGTCAATTGAACATGCACAACAGCCCGCCCACTCAGAGGTCCAGAGGCTTTTCTTCCTCTCAGTAATAATATATATATACTGTGTATATATGTATATATACACTTTTACATCCTTTTTTTTTATTTTTAAAAAAAAGCTGGACTTTAATAGAAGACTAGGAATGAAGACTCCTTTCTTAGCAGAACAAGGGAACGGTTGTGTAATGCACGAGGCAGCGTGGTTGTCAAAGCTTTGTTTTCACCCCATGCGTGCACGCTCTCTGCCTGTCCTTCTTGCTCCGCTCTGCACTGGTCGGTTAATTAGAAACTTTTTCAGGTAAAAGGTTAAAAATGTCGATTTTTAAAGAAAAGAGAGGGTGAATGAGTGGGAGGCCGAGATGTTAGTTTGTGCATGTTGGAGAAGGTGAGTGAGTGAGAGCGCGAGCAGCTGGTCCGGGGGTGTTTCTCGGAAGGAGGCCGCACTAATGTTAGACTAATGTTAGTGTTAATCAGGTTAGCATATGCCCAATACATGTGTGTGTGCGCATGTGTGAGTTTGTGCTTTCCTTGCACCTGCACTGTGAAAATGAAGAAACGAAGAGGAAGTCGGGACACAATTCAAAAACAAAAATGATGTCGTTTCTAGCAGGTTTAAAATGAGGTAAATATAACCTGAATGACCAAAAACACATGACATATTACACAATCTGTCATTGGTTATTCAGCAAAAGCTCAGCTAACAGCTTGTAAAACCACTGTCACCAGTAATAACATGGATCCATCATCATTTTCTGTGTGAATTGATCAGTATCTCCCATCTTTGTGGAGCAATTGTGGCCCCACCCTTCTTTACAGCATTGCTTCAGTTCATTGAGGTCTCTGGGCATTTGTTTAAATACAGATGATTATTTTTTTAATGCTTTCAGGCAAGCTGAGCTCTGGGATTCGTTCCTTTTTGCCAAATGTCAAAAAGGACCAGAAATGCTTAGGTAAAACCTGATATTCCTGTACACAAAAAATAATGATTCTTCAGAGTACGCAGTAAAACATATCAGCTTAACGCAAGTATCAGATCAGTACACAGTGTACTGGTGGATACTTGATCTCAGTGTGCAGTCAGATTGGTCCATCCTGAGTATAAACCCTCTAAACGTGTACACATTTAGTCACAGTGCACTGTGCATAATTAGTCAGGAAACAAATGCATAAACTGCACAGAAGCCAACATGCACACATGTACGAACACTCGCTCAGTCACATTTTATTACCGACTTTTAAGAGGTAACATGCCACAAACACATAAAACCACACAGCTCCCAATCAACCATGGAAAAGAAACAAGTCTAGACACGCATAAGCACGCATGCACACACACACACACACACTCACACTCACAATCATCATCAAAGGGCTGCAAACCTCAGTTTCGGCCAGACTGAAGCTGTTTTCAGAGTTCATTTCACTGCAGGAGGCTGCAGCCAAATCCAGGCTGGCAGCAAACACGCAAAACTTTTTGAGGAGAATCCCATAATTCAGTAATTACAAGACGTGCAGTCTCCTCATCCCGGTTTCCTTTTAACCCCCTCTGAGATCACTCTCGCACCCTTAAACGTAAAATACACTCTAGAGTTTCTGTTATATACACACACACACACACACACACACACACACACGCCCACGTTATCCTGTACAACAGTTGAGGCCTGTGCTGATTAAAGAGTGGCTGTTGGTCCCTAACTCTAACTGTGGACCAGGCTGCTATTCTGGCCCGTAAAATTACACAGGCCCCACCACAAGTTAGTGTTTGGATCACGCAGCCCAGAATAACATCGAACAAGCTAGTGTGACCAGCTACTGGAAAACAGACCGAACAGGGTGAAATGAAAGAGGAGAGATGAGTCGAGAGGCGAGGCTTACAGGAGACTGTTCTTTGTTAATGGAGGGGTTGATGTGATAATTATAAAGGGAAGGATGTGCTGCCGAGATTGCCTCTTCTTACAAGCCATTTAGTCCAGCTTTCAGTCTTGTCAGATCATTTTATTCTTTTCCACTGAGGTGAGATAATTCACTGGTTTGCGATGCAAATGTAATTGCTGGTTGCACTTATACCGTGAGCTCTTCCAGAATAAGAAATTATCGGAAAATTGTGGTTCATGAATATTCTGCAAACAAGTAAAATTAAGCTGTTTCCAGTTAAAATTCCTCTTTACCAGCCCCCAGAAGGTCACGGGGACATTAGGGGAGGACAGTAGGTACTTGCATCATGTTAGCGTGTTAGCTTTTTGACAAAGTACATCAGCTTGAAAAAGGCTGTTGATTCCAATTGTGACTCCCTTGCAAAAGCAAGTGGAAAAAATCCACTCTTGCGGAGCAATCATCTCTCCATCCCATAGTCTGCATGTAAAAGATAAATGCTGCCAATGTTATATCACACTCTGGTTTGTGGACTAGCACGTGAAAGCTTCAAGTTGAGCAGTACATCCAACAAAATCTTAGATTTGTGTGACAGGTTGGTGTGCAAAGCTAACACTAGCTAGATTGGTTAGTAAGGTGCATCAGTAGATATGGGTGCATTGCACAGACACACAGATAAATGGTCGCATGCTAATGAAAAATAAAAATTTTACTGAAAATCTGTGAAATTATCTGCAGCAAATCATAGTTATTATTCAATGATTGCAATAAAAATGCCTCTAAAGGGCACCAAGCTGAGCAAACACTTTGCAGCCTAGCCGTCACCTCTCTGCCCACGTTTGTATTAGGGTTTAACTTTAAGACTTAATCCAAGTTAAATGAGTGGATTATGTAATATCTCACACCCAGCATACTTATGCAAAAAAAAATTAATAAAGTGGCTCAAAAGTTGGAAATCTTTGTGCTCTATTTCTTTGCTCTGGTTTATCCAAATTCACATTAGGTCTCACAGAATCGTCGTGCTCGTTCGGTGCTGTATTAATTCTGACATGTCTGGAAGTCTGAGCAGGTCGGCAGGTGTTGTGTATTGCTTGACATCGTCTGCTTTTTGGCCATTGCTTGATTGGTACACATACGAGCACTCTCTGTTCCAACATCTCCGAAGCGCACCGGCTGAACTCCTGTTCACACTCCTGGGAGACAAAGACAAGAGTTGAACAGCTCGTTCCAGCATTATGTTTCTACCCGCTGCTATCAAGAATTCTCACACACACGTATAGCACCTTTCTCCCTCTTTTCTCTCTACAAAGTCACAATGAGTGATTCCATCCACGGACTCCTCCTCCTCCTCTGTCCTTGTCTCTCCAGCTCATCCCCGAGGCTCCACGTTTCCCTCTCGCTTCTTTTTTTGTTTTAAGTCACTTCATTCCAATGCTGTACAGCAACCGGGTGATTTTTTTTCTTTCTTTTTTTCCCCTCCCGCTCTCCACCTTCTCCATCTGGGCCAGCAAAGGCCTACAGGGACTTATTTGGTGTCTGTCTTTATCCCCACAGCTCGTCTGTGGCCTACGGGCAAACTGCAGAGTGTGATCTGTCTGCGAGCTGATAAAAATCTCCCGTTCTCCTCAGTGTTCGTACCCACTCTCACTTCAAAGCACTTCACCGCACTATGTTTAGATTTAAGAAGATGGAGTTTCGACAGGGTCAGCTACATGTTTGTGTTGTCTCCGCTGAGGTCACATTTCCGCCGTCGTTTTAAATCATGATACCATTCCTCTCAAAGATGCCAATGTGCACAATGGGCATTTTTGTTGTAGCACCTGCATTTTCAAGGTAATGTCAAGTTCTTACAGGGTTTTTTTTTCTTTTTATATTTCAAGCTTTTGCCTCTAAAAAAGTGGAGGCATTAAATGCAGGCACTTGTTGTTCAGAAAGTAATATTTTTATAGAGAAATCTAAAAGGATAAGCGTGATTTATTTCATCACTTAAGGCTCTGAGTGTCTTCCTAATTGACTTTTAAATCAAGTGGCTGGAACACTAAACAGGCCACTTCATCACCCCCCTTCCACCCAAAAATCTGGGGTTTTGTGCATTGTCTGTACTTCACAAAGAAAATTGCTGCCAGCAATGAGCTGGGAGGCGAAAGGGACATCATGGGCCAAGAGGATACAGTGCTGGCAAACATCTGCAAGTACTGCACTCTGCAGAGGAAATTGCTTCTTTGCTAAATTTCCAGAGAGAGTTAGAGGGAGTTGGCTTCTAGGTAGCTTCTGCTAATGCTCCATCATATAAGGAGCAATGTTTTTTTGGGGGGGAAAACACTCTTCTGTGGATTTTTCCCATTCCCATTGATTGTTTTTGGGACTAAAAAAATCGGGACAAAATATAAGTAAGAAAGATGCAACTAGAGAAACATCAGGAAATCAGTTTTGGGTTTGTTTTCAAACCACTACGGTAATCCTCTTCTTTAAAGGTCCTGAAGTTGGCAGGGCTTGCATCAAAGCATCTGAAGGTCAAACAGATCAACCTCACGACATTTTCAGCAGGCCATTGGAGAGCATGAGTAGCTGGATTCAATCATCAAAGACTTCGTCGCCGGTGGCGTCAACCCCCACATCCACAAATCTGTGACCGGAAGGAGAAAACAACAGAAGACTGTTTAACGCGTGCTGTGGAGATGATGCCTTCTCAGAGCACAAACGCATGACTCAGCACAGCTGGACGGGGAACCGGCAGAGTGATGCTGCTGCTTTAAAAAAAAAAAAACCTGATTTGAACTTTAAGGCTGTTTCTAGATATGCACACTGTCTGTGGTTGCATCACAGGGGGAAAAAATATTAAAAATCTGTTTTTTACACACATGAATATGTACCTTTTGGAAGCGTCATAACCTGGAAAGAGGGAACAAACCATCTGTGCGCACACACACACAGTCACAGGGGTACTTGGATGTTATTTCAGTGAACAGTGGGAGGCTAACAGAACCACAGAGGAAGACAGGCACAGGGACACAGCCCCAGTAAATAAACAACAGCCCATGGCCACTGCCATGGCCACACACACACTAACACACATGGAACAGGTTTAATATCCATGTTGATTAAAGATCAGCGATAGCAAAACACACATACATGCAGGTTCCCGTTCTGATGTCAAAGGCTCCTTTCCAGAGGTTACTGGAACTGGAACTTACCCATTTAGTTTAGCATGAAATCTTAACATATTGTTAATGCTACCGTCAACACAAGGGGAAAGCAGTGGTTGAAGGCTGTGGCACAACCAAATTTATTGCAATCTCATTGCCTTTGAGCTACTTGCTTCGAAGACAGAGACCAGGTCTGCTACGCTCGCAGTCATTTTCCATCTTCAGAGTGACGTTTTTGCGTCAACACAGCATTAAAACATCAATAAGTTGGTCCGTTATCAGTTTTAAATTGATTGGGGTTACGTTAGTAATGATTTGTTAAAAATGTTCAAAAATCACAAATGTGTTATCGTCTTAATACCCAGAAATTTGCATTAACTACTCACATTCCTATTGAGGACCTCTTAGATTTGAAACAATGATTCAGGAATAGTGCTGTGCTCGCTATAGGACAGCATTTCGCCCATAGAGTGACACCGTGTAGGACTGTAACCCCAATACACTCAGCGGGACACCGGTGAAGTTGAATCTTTCTGACATGTTGTAGATGAGTTGCATTGATCTGGGCAGGCTGACTTAGACAGATTTCAGTGTGTTGGCAATCTGTCAGTATTTCTAAATTAAACAAGCTGGTATTTGCTAACTTTTGGCAGTCCCATACTGATTGTAGTGAGGCCCTGATCGCTTGGAGACCAGTTGCAACCAAAAAAGATTTATACACAAGAACTAAAAATATACACATGAATAATACAACAACCATTATGGAGACCCATTATGATGGGTCTCCACTGTTGTTTTGCTGCTGTGCTGTGTGCCTAAGAGCAGCAAAAACAGCAGCTACTCTGACACTGAGCTAGCATAAAAGTGTACATACATTATGGGGCATAAATAAAGCACTTAGGTATATTTTCAGTTCTTTTAGTTTGAGGAGTACCTGCTGAACTCTGCAGTCTCTGCTGTGCCATCGCTCTTTCTCTTTATTTTAAATCTCTGTGAGTATGCTATGATAGAAGTATCATTATCAGTAATGAACACGAGGCTCTCTGCAGACATCCTCATTGCCCTCCGAGGTCCGTGCAGACACTACATTACAATGCACCAACTATGTATTAGTCCTCCAGGTGGACTTGGAGAGGAGGAAAAAAGTAAATATAATAAGAACAGCTACTCACCTCTGATGTCTGCAGCTGTCTATATGTGCATCAGCAGGAGGGTAAAATCCCAGCCTCAGTCTCTTTATAACCCCCAGCAAGGGCCAAAAGTATTAAAGAGAAAGATGGGCACACTAATGTGTATGTGCGGTCGAACTCAAAACATGGAAACAGGCACATCTGTGAACATCATTGCCCTGCCGTGTTTAAAATCTCATATTTGGAACCAAAAATCCATCAGAAACTCCAGCTGCTTTGCACAGATGCTTTAACTTTAAAAGACAAGCCTACTTTGAATGCTGTGTCATCATTCTTGGCTGATGGCAGCTTAAACAAATGAAGTCCTCTCCCACTCTCTCTGTGTGTTTGTCCACTTTTAGCCAGTAGCGTCAGTGGTTTTCACAGAGATGTGTACGACGCTGTGTTGAGTAGTCTATTTGGAGTTCATGTATACAATTTGAAAGTTTAAACCGGAGAAAATGTATTTGGACAGATAAATTAGCGTTGCGTGCGGCTGTGGCAAAGGATACGAGTCACCAGCACCGCTCTGTAGCTAATGAGACAAAATATGTGTTCACCCCGTTTGTTTCATCCTTACATGGACCTCTAGCACACCCGTCTAGTCAGAGCCTGAACTCAACTGTAAGGAAATGTAAAGAGCCAATGGAAGGTCAGAAGCTGAGGCCTGCACAAACACTAACAATGATGACAATTACCGGCAGATTGGCCTATTACCAAAATAGACTGCATTCCAGTCTGAGTGTGTGTAACCTTTGGTCCCCGTGTGTGTGTATATGTGTGTGTACCATCTGCTGCTAACGAGCTCTGTGTGAGCAGGGTCCAGGTGTGGGAGTGTTTAGTGTACACTGGGGGGCAAGTGAGCCTCCTGTTTGTGATCCGCACACACAGAGCCCTCCTAATTCGACATAATCTTGTGTGCCGACGGGCTCGATTCGGCTTAGCATGAAAGAGGTGCTTCGACCTTTTTGAGCATGAGCTGGTTATTAGTTGGTAACTATGCCAACAAGCTGTCTCACAAGAACACTGCAAATCTACAAATTTTTCATAGGAAAAAAACTTTCTTTTGGAAGAAGACACTTAGCCCGGTGGCTATGTAAAAAAAAAGGGGGGAAAATACACGAGAATGGAAAAAATAGAACTAAAATCACTGCTTTGGACCTGACATAGTTATCAGCTGGTTAAAGAGTGGTTAATATGAGTATTAATACTCCAATTACTACTATAGTTCCTCGTATCTTGCCTTAGTCGAGCTATATGATGATGCATGGGCTCCCACAGCCAAATTTGAGGACCCTTGATGTGGAGGCACATCACAGCTAAAGAAAAAGGAGGTAAAATGTTGCTGCAGATGTGGAACTCTATCTTTCAAAAAACCTGCAAAATAAGACACTGGCTTTGTGGAGGATGCTCTCGCAGATTAACGATGATACCTACAGTATATCAAGAAATCCACTAATGCCGACATTAGAAACAACTTCTCCCTAAGAACGTTAAAGCCAACGGAAAAGAAGTCGTCTTAACTTTACCGTCACTCAACCCTAAATAGGATTAGAGCTTTAAAAAAAAAAAAGCGCACAGCTGTTGCGCTTGTCTACATTTAAAAAAGCGTGGTTGAAATTTAAAGATTTGTTCACCTCGAGAAGTGCTTTTCAAAGCTTTCAGGTAAGCACCCACTCAAAGAGAACGTACAGTGTCAGATTTAGCTCTGTAGTCATTAACATTTTAAAGTCATGTTTGGATGAAACTTGTTTTTGTAGGTGTGTTGAGTGTTTGAATATATAAATATATACATATATATTTATGGATGTGGTGGTTTCTTTATGTTTTAAACTCCAGCTGTCAGCAACTAGTGGCAGCAGTAGTTAGAGACTCTTCGGCTCACAGGTTCCTGCTTTGTTTGGTGTTCTCTTCTGCACGTGCATCATATTTACAGCTTCTTTCCCCTCTTCTTTTTTCCCCACCCCTCTCTGCCAGCTCTGTTTTCTCTGCTTCTTGCTCTTATCTATTCTGTCTCCTCCCACGGGGGAGTCAGCAAAATCTCATCACAGTGATTTTTAGGGAGGGTGGGGGGAGAGAGAGGATGGATATCTGGTGGGTTCCGCCTCATCGTGCCAGTCGGATGCGGGGCTTGCGGGGTGATGTTGCCAACAGGAGGTGGGCATGGGGTGCCAGGCACAGGCTCCATACTGAGACACATGCTTAATTAGCATCCAAGATGGATGGAGGGAGGAAGAAAAGCATGGATGGATGGCAATAGAGGAGGCTAATTATGCCGTTTGAAAAGAGACGGCGGAGTAAAGCGTCTTGGAAAAGGCGAATCTTAGCATCTCAGTCAGAGAATGAAAGCGCTGCTCAGGCATTGTGTCAAAGCACTTGGACTCTCATTTGAGGCTTATTGTATATATGAACATCACAAATTTCCAGCACAGCCAAAAGTGCTTCAAGAAATTCATTTCCTGAGCTCTGGCAATGCTTTCTGATGAATGCGACAGCTGCGCTGCTAGAGCTGAGTGGTGTGTGTTTTTCAATGCGTATCATCTGGCACTGTCAAGGCAAAGCTTTCTAATTTGGAAAAATGGAAAAGTGGCATTCTGCTCGTTCACACTCGCGCACGTGCCAACCATTCTGTCATTGCGAGCGTTTGTCAACTGGCGAACTGCGGCACGTGCGATGACTCGACACAATTATACACTTTATATCGTCTGTTGTGTTTAGGCTCATTTGCTTTCCCACGATGAGAGAGTATGAACAGCAGTCTCGGGATAGTCTTATTGTAAGGTTTTAGCGCAAATTACACACAAATAAATGGAGTTGAACACAGAAGAAGTGAACGGCAAAACTGAAAGGGGGGCAGATTGCTACTTTCATGTTTTTATCCTCGGTCTTCATTAGAGTAGCTTTGCATGATTCATGGTTCAAAATAATCTAATTTCTTCTTATACTGGGCCTTAAACTTCATCCACAGTCTGAAGCAACCTGGGTTATGACTGCTGTCCTCTGATTGGCTGCCCCTCAGTAGGTTTGAACTGCAGGTGGGTGGAGCTTCTGTGTGGGCAGCTACTTCTGCTGTTTAATATGAGCACCCACTATTGCATAAACAGTGTAAATATGACAGAAAATAAGGTAAAGCATTATTAGGTCCCCTTTTAGTTTCACCATATGGCACTATTCCCTATCATTGGTGTGCATGTGCAGAATCTGGCTTTCTTTCAGCTAACGCCTGCTGCACATGACATTAACTTTGGCAGTGATAGCTACACAGGCACAGCAGCAGCCATGCTGTACATACACACAGTGTTTTATATGAAGACGTCAGGTTCAAGATTATGATGCGAACGTGCGTAGCGTGTGAGGAAAGTGCATTTGATCCCTCTCCACCTTTCTGAAGTTCTTTTTCTCACTGACCGCCTCCTCAGAAGTCTGACTGCTGCTTTTCCCCTCTTAACTGAGATGAATTTCATATTGCTGTTTTACCAGTTGCCATGGTGAGACCGAGACTTGTTTAGTGTGTTTGTTTACTTGCATGTGTGTGTCTGTGTACACCGCAGCAGTTTTTCAAGGCACATCATCTGGCACTAAAGCCGGCTGTCTAATTTAGGGGGAAATGGGCTTCCGTCTGAAAAGCATCCATATGACAGGCATCCATAATGTGTGTTTGGTGTGTGTGTGTGTGTGTTTGGGAGTTAATAAAGGGATCATCCAGACCTTTGGCTGCAGGCTATTATGTTAATACAATCAATGGACAAAGAATTTCACTCATTTTATCTAAACACACATTTCCTCCTCTCTTCATCATTCTCTTCCTTCTCCTCCTCTTTCGTGTTTTTGTTTTTTTGTCTGTTCACAGTCAGAAGATGTATTATGACTTGTCCAACACACAGACAGACACACACGCGCACACAGCCCTCATGACTAGCACAATATTAGCATACTATGTACACACACAGGCACAAAGCCACTTCAGCGAGTCAAGTAGCAGCCTTGCCCTAGCCATGGCTCTGATGTGCTTCACTTCCTGGCTCCCATTCAGAGGCATTAGAGCTCTCTACATTACAGAGACATGCTAATGATATCTGGTAATGCGCCACTGCAGCATTGACATGCAGAATGAGTTTGAACTCATACATACATGCAAAACAGAGCGATAGACTGGTCTTGCATGAAGTCATGCGGACTCTTTTAATAGTGTGTCTGTGGTTTTAAATGCTCTGTACGTTTGCTGGCTTGCATCGCTTTGATAGCCTGGATCAAACGTACGGCTGTTTGCCTTTTCAGAGTTCCGGGTGAGCATCTGTCAAATTCACGATTAGCTTGTTTATGTCAGTTATTGTACATATGGTTGCTTTTGTGTATTTGACCAGCTTTCTAGTGCGTGCGTGTTGTGCTGCAGTGCTGGATGGCACGTTTGACCATTGAAATGTCGATTGGGTAAACAGCCTGCGTTTGTATGTGGAAACTGAGAGTCCAGAATACAGATAATTGAAAATGTGTGTTCTCCCCATGTCTCTGTTATGCACACTCCTCCCCCCTCTCGTGCCCTCGGGGATGGCTTGTTTAAAACCATTTATATTGTCAAGATCTTGGAGCCTGTGCAGCTAAATTTGATGGTAAATGTTAGACTTCAGCTCACATTAAGTTGGATGATGGTGTTTCATCCCACCGCAGAAGACTTAAGCTGTTTTCAGAGGCTTATGGTACAGAATCACTGCGCTAAAACACCGACGCATCGCACAGATTCCCCTCATTTGTACAGATCCTTAATAAAATCCAAAAATGTCTTAGATCAGGGGTGTCCAAACATAAGGTCTGGGGGCTAGAATCAGCCTGCCAAAGACTCCAATCTGTCCCACTTGATGTCTTAGGAAAATGTGCAGGGGGCCATAGATTTTAGACTTTTAACTGTATATTCATGAGTTTTAGAGCTTTTTCTACCATTAAAGAGAAATAGAGATATGTTTTTATGGTGGGTCCAAAGTTTAAAAAAGAAAAAAAGCATACATTTTAATTATTACACGACAGTCTGAGCAATGAGCAACTTCATTTTCTGTCATTTTCCACACCTATTACTTACATTTTAGTCCCAACAAGACATGCTAACAGGTTTCTTCCATTTACTCCAGCAGCGTTTCCACATCGTGTAGAAAAACTCTTTTAACCAGCAGGAATCAATTTCTGTACAATGGGTGAATATGATTAAAAAACAAGCGCTTCGTAGCCCACCTCTTTATTATTATTATTATTATTATATCCTTTATTTAAACATGTAGTCTCATTGAGATCAAGGTCTTTCCTTCCAGAGAGACCTTAACCAAAAGAAATATGCAAAGATTGAAAATGTACAAGAGTAGTTGCAGATAGACAAATATCTAATATTGGTAGCAGAGTGCACCGAGCAGTGACCTGCTCCATACGCAAGTCTGTACCGTGGTCAGGGCAAGGACATAAGAAAATTAACATAGCATTTTTGTTTGTTTTTTTTAATTGGCCCTACATGCCCTGTATGGAAATGTCTGTATTCATCATGGGTTTTCATTCATTTATTCATATTTTCCTTCCTCTGTAAGTAATTACAGAGAGCAGACGATAACCTGTTATCCAGGAAAACAACGG
>VURO01025153.1:6898-39760 GCA_015108175.1 Pelvicachromis taeniatus
CCCGGGGGGGGCCCCCCCCCCCCCCCCCCCCCCCCCGTGTGCTGGTGGTGATTAAGTCCGCGATTGAGAAATGATTCATTTCCTTGTGGATTACCTGAAATGTACACAACTCTAAACTATTTAAATGTTCCCTCGGTTTTCTGGAGTGACCTCTCTTCATGCCTGAGTCTAAGTTAATAACTTAAATCCACAAGACTTTCTGTTCATTAGCGAGCGAACGTGCCCGACATTTTGCATTTCTTTAGTAACAGTTCACCACCCTGACCTCTGAACCGCAGCGTCTCAGAGGTAACTGAGGCCGACCGGAGGAGTAATCCTCAAAATGGCCGCCTCGCTGAGCTGACCTTTTATTAAGCGAGGTTCCCTAACCTGAGTGAATAGTGTTTCACTGGCAAACACAGGCTGACCCAACTAATCAAAGCCTGGTGTGTGTGTGTGTGTGCGTGTCCTATTTCAAGCAGCACACCTCCTGAGTGTGTTTTCACACTGCACAGTGTTTCTTTAACCTCTCCTAGACTCCTCCAGGCCTCACCGGGACAGGAATCACAACAGACTTAGGTTACACATGTCTTACAGGGTGTGTGCCTGAGTATGTATTTATATATATGTGTGTACATGTGTGTGCGTGTGTGTGTGCGTGCACCGCACAAACTTTAATTTTAACAAGGATTAACTCTTTATTTTCCTTTCATCAGTTTTCTGACGGATCCTCAAATATGTCCAAAATCAAATCGGGACAAGCGGCGCCCTGTGCGGATGTTTGGCTGCTAAAGCCCCTTCTACCTGAATGAGTCCGAGGCTGTTGAACCTTCTCTCAACAAGGGACAACACCCTTGCCCACACACGCTTGCACACACACACACACACATTCTCTCGAGTCATTACAATAATCCTCCTCAGTCCGGATCCGGGAGCAGCGCTGGGACTCTTCGAACTTTCCATTAAACCAGACGCCGGCTAACTGCAGCTCAAACAAGAAGCTGCGGCCGACAGCGGACCACCAATGACGGTGTAGAAAAACAAAACAAAACAAAAAAAGCACAGAAGAAGAAGGAGAGGGGGGGAAAGCCACGTGGGACCGTGCACGAATTTGCGCACACGCACACACTGGCGCGTTCGCGGTTATTCTTCATGAGATGTACAGTTGAAAGCTGCACCAGAAGCTAAAGCCGAACATTGAGCGTGCATAATGGCATTTCCATACTGTGTCACACTAAAGCACAGTGACAATACACGAGCGCGCACACGCGCGCAGATGCGGTGGCACTATAAACAGCTCTTTATATCTCTCCCATTCGAATCGATTTGTTTACGGTCGACTGCCAAAGGGAACAAATCTAACTCTTTCCCCTTGAATACATTAGACTGCGAGTGAGGTTAGGAAGTGATAATGACTTCCCCTGCTGCTCCTCCTCGTCCTCTCTCCCCCCGCTCTTCCCCCTCCTCCCCCTTCTCTCCATCTCCGCTCGTCTGCATCTGTGTCTCAGATGGGGATTTTGACTTGGACTCGTGTGATTGAAGGCAGACAGACCCGATCTTTCTCCCCGTCTCTTCTGTCTCTCTTTGGTCCCGGGCACAAAACTGCTAAGTCAAAGCGGCGCTGTCTTCCCTCCTTCTTCTTTTTTTCCTCTCTCTGAAGGAAACGGGCCTTTATCCTTCAGGCCAGAACGCTATGGCTGCGCACATCAGGGCTGTGCGCTGAATAACTGAAGGCCAGGAAATCTGAGAATCGCTTTCACTTCATTACCGTGTTCAAGTCAAACCGCATCCCTGTACGCACCTTCCTTTTAATGACATATTTCACAGACTAATCAAAGTATTGTTAATCAAGTCAATTAAATTTCTATATCCCCAAAATGCTAATGAGGCTACAAAATAAACCGCACTGAAGGGTGTGCCAAAAGATTAAGGTGGAAATATTAGGAAGCGAGGCAGACGTTAGTGACAGAATGACATCATAGACTGAGCTTGTAAAGTAAATATGAGGTTATACATTAGCAAATGCATTCATCAATGTTGATAATTTGATATGTTTTTGTGATGAATGATGATTTTTCACAGAACTGAAGTTTTAGCAGCCAGGAAAGAACATTTTGTTCAAGACAGCCTTCGCAAAGAGTTTGTTCTGTGCAGGATTTTCTGCCTAAGCGCTAAAGATCTGCATTGTAGACTGATTTTAGAAAATACTGATCATAATATGGAAAACAATTCATGTATTTTCTGAATGCTCGGTACTGCAGATGTAAAACAGTCAGAATTTTTATTAGTGTCAGCCTAAACTACACTCAAAAGTCCCCATAATGATGTAAAAAATGAATTTAATTGGGTGTTGTTTTATAGAACAGGACCTGTCATTCATACGTGGCTCAGTCCCTCGTTAGATAAACAAGACACTTCAGTGTGAAAGAATTACAATCACCTGTAACCAGCACAGTGATACGAATAATCAGGTAATTTCCCACAACAGGAAGATAACTGCTGTTTGCGTAAAGACGCTGACGGGTAATGTTGATGGTATGGCAAAGAAGTTGGATAAAGTTACATTTGAATTTTTGGACGACTTTATTACAAATAAATCATTCTGGTGAAAAATTCAGACCCCTCAGGCGCCAGCGGATGTCTCGCCTAGGGCGCCAAAGTGTCCAGAAATGGCCCCGGACGCTTACATCAAGAAAGTGACATTTATAGCAAATGTTTTTTCCAGTTTGATTTGGCAGAAAATGCTCCGTTCTTTGAGGGTGCTCTCAAAGTATCTGAGCAACAAGAGGGACTGTGATGAGAGCGTTTTAAACATGCAACATGAACCTCGTAGCGTACGCAGATTTAAGCTGCAGGTGTCTGGGCAGTGGAGGACGCTAATGGTGTTAAGTGGTGGCTCAAATTTACACCCGCATATTGTTTTTCCATAGGCTTAATATGACTGATTGATGACTGATGTCATTTTCACGTGACAATTGAATGATGCATGAATGATGATGAAGCTTCATTTAAATTAAATTGATTTTATTTCTACTAAAGTGTTCTTCTTCTCATTCAGACCCTCAGATACCAGAAAATATTGTAACCACATATATTTTTATATGGTAAGTAAAGTCTGACATAAAGCATTACGAGTTTCTGAAATCAAAAGTGTCCTAGAATGCGATTTTTATAGTATTCCATATAATAAGCATGCAGGTACAGGGACATTAACTGTTAGTCTGAGGTCTCAAAGGCTTGACTTTGGAATTTAAACTGTTGCCATCTTGCAGGAATCCTTTTTTAAACCACACTTTTACATATTTGCACGAGAGGCTGGAGCCCATCAGCTAAAGCTGGTACTAGCTAGCTTGGTAAAAACATGAACCTGTTATTCATTTTGTGTGGTGGCTGTAGCTCAGGTGGTAGAGCAGGTCATCTACTGATCGGAAGGTTAGTGGGTCGATCCCTGGCTCCCCCAGTCTGCATGCCAAATATCCTTGGGCAAGATTAACCCCAAGTTGCTCTCCGATGCATCTGTCGGAGTATGAATGGGTATGAATGTATTAGATAGTGCACTAAAAATAATAGTGCTTGTATGAATGCACGTGATTGGGTGAATGTGGGTGTTGTATAGAGCGCTTTGAGTACTCCGGGAGAGTAGAAAAGCGCTATATAAGAATCAGTCTATTTACCATTTTGATATGAAATGGAGAGTTTTGGCTAAAGAAAAGAAAATGAAAAGAAACGTACCTATGAAAACTGAACATCATATACTTCAGGCTCTCTTTTTCACAAGGGCAATTTTGAACAAAATCAAAGGGAAATGTGGAGCGCTGGATTCTCATATGGCAGCAACTTGTTAATCACAAAACAGCCACACCCTAAACACACCTTTATTTACCAGCAATCAGACCCTGCTGCCAACCCCGCAACCCCCCAGAGGCCCATGACAGCACACCCAGGGGTGTTTTACATTTACAACCCGACGCATTTTCCCCTGCTGGCTGTTTGAAAGCATGCAGGGTCAAACCACTTCAAAACTGGCTTTACTTCACATACTCACAGGCTATGTCCATCTTTTTAATAGTCACTGTTGATGACAACAGTGTGTGTTAGCTGAGCGTTTTAATAGCTTTGGGATAGAAAAGTGTTGTTGTGTTATTGCTATGATCACAGAGACTTTAAAAAAATTCGTTTCAACACAATTTCAGGCTTTTCACTGAATAAGATGACTGTATCTGACATCGCTGAACCGTTATTGGAACAACAGATACTTTATTTTGATTATCATAACACATGTGTTTGGGTATTTGCAGGCTAAGTTCATTCTGAGGTTTTCCATCTTGGGCAGAGAAGGCCCTGAATCTTAAAGTGTGCAAGCAAAACAACAGAGGCAGTGAGAGGAGATTGAAAGAGACAGAGAGGACTTATTGTACCAGTGTTAGCAGATGTACAGCAGTGGGATGTGTGACCAAAGCTCTGTCAAGCCTGCGGGTATCAACACAATGGGGACAGACTGTCATCCCCCCGGCTATTAATATTACATTACTGTCACTTCAGACCAATCTCTCAGTTAAAGAGTCCTATGTGTGTGTGTGTGTGTGTGTGTGTGTGAGCAGTGGTGTGTGAGCGAGTAGAAAAATAGTCAAATTTGCAGCTAAACCCAGAATATTCTTTGATCCATTATGCAAGAAGGTAGGAGCCAGGCCTCAATAAATGAATGTTGAATTATGTACGGTCGCACGTGCGTGAGAGGGCAGATCTTCGTGGGGAGGTGACTATCAGAAGTGGAGATCAGGTAGGACATGATGGTGATGATGACATACATTGGCCGGTGAGGTCATGTCTGGCTCTCAAGGAAGCCCAGAAATGCCCGAAAGTATCGTCTGACTTAACATGTGGATCTGGTTTAACGCCGGATTACCGCCTGTCGCAGAGCTTGTACGCAGAGTTTGCGTTTCTTCGTTCGGTTTCTACGTGGAGCACATGTCGAATGTTTTTGCTGTGTTCCGTGTTTTTTGGGGTTTTTTTATTAAGAGTTAATTCTTCAACCTTTTCATTGTCATGTTGTCAAGTATTTTCTGAAAGGCTTGTTTTTGTTTTTTTGTTCTGAGCAATCTCTCGACTAATGACTGCCTCTGACTTTGTTAAGCAGCTTTCAGGTTTTGTAGACTCCCACTGCTGAAGCTCATTGCGAGATTACTTAAAAATTAATTACTAAAATATATTCATATTTATGTGGAGTTTGTTGAAAATGCCTTGTTAAAATTTCATTTAAAGTGATTTAACAGTTTAGACAAGCTGTCATGAGGCGACTTCAACCACACGGTACTGTAGAGCACATCTTTACTTAAAAACTAACAACTACATTACATTAAAAAAAAAGCGTCCATACAGTATGTGCCGATAAAGTAATAGTGATTAAAATTAGATTATATCTATATAATTATTAGACTACATTTCCCATGAACACTCGATTTAAATCGACCCCAAAACATACGTGTTTAGACCAAAGACTTCAAGGGACTCCCTGGGGGTAAGTGCCAAACGCCAAATTTTCTCATCTTGAAGTCAGAGGAGTTTTTGATGAAAAAAGGACTGTGGTTAACACAAGCTTTAGACATCGTTGTGCCACCGAAACAGACACTGAAGGCTTTTACACACCATGTTTTGTATGTTAAAAATACGCATTAAGTGCTCTTAATGGAAACCGACTGTGTAATTTCGCAGGACAATTCTGCACCATTTCTTTTATCCAACCAAGCTCGATGTTTACGATTTTTTCAAACTGATCTCTCCATTTGGCAACGAGTGTGCTCGTAGCTGAAACGCACAGCAGTACTGAATGTACAGTGATGCGTTGCTGTTTTACCTCACACACACAGCTAGACGCTGCTTCGGGTCAATCGGTTTCCTGAAATGATTTCTCTGCCTCCTCAGATGTGATCCCAACTCTGCCAACAAGAGTTCAAACTGCCCCACTGACGACCTGAAATCTGTACGAAAGCAGCCGTCATACAGCTGAACTTCTCCCTGCAGCTGCCGTCTCCTGACAATTGGATGAACCAAGAATTTCTTCCTTTTCCTGTTTAGAAACATCAGGACTCATTGCTTGATTTTTCTGCAAAAACACAATGCTTTTGGTGTTACACAACAGGTTCAGAGCTGATAAATTTGGAATTTCGTGTCACTTTTTTGCAACCTGCTCGCTGTATAATGGCCCTTACTTTCAAAATTCTGAATAGTAGTGTAACAGCGCAACAAACTTTGTGAAGCATCCTAAAGACACAGTCTTTATGTAGAATTTTGTGCTTTGAACATTTCAACAACACTTCGATATTAAACCATTACTGCAAATGTTAACCCGGTCGATGCACACGTTAAGCTAACGTCTAAGGCTACGAGTACAATGATGCTAGGGTGCAGAGGTTTAGTCCTGCCCGTCTGTAATGTTGATAGGTAGTTGTTAATTTAGGATGATTATAATTCTCTTGAAGCTCAGAGAAGTCTGCTAGCTACAGCGGCAGCCTACCTCGCTAACTCTGTGTTATCAGCAACCAAAATATGAAGCCAAGTCACCAAAAGCACAGGAGACAGACGGAGACTTTTCCTGTGTATCGCGAGTTTGAAATCCTATCAAAATCTTCAGGTTTTGTTCTACAACATGTAATTTTGAAGATTATATGTGTTCTGGAGAAGGTATTTGCTAACAAGTGGCTCATTGAGACCACACTTATCAGGGGCATCTAATACCAACACAGAAGGTTAGTCATTGATGGTGATGTTGAAGTTTTCTGACATGTTCTTTGAAGTTAAGAACCATATCCGATGTAACGGCCATTTGATATACGAGATAGACGATGTTCTTATGAGAGCTTTTTGTTTGGTGTGTCGTGTGTTTCATGCCCCAAAAAGTTGTTAGTAACTGCAGCCGTGGTCGGCCACACATCTACTATTAATCTTCATGTGGCTCAGACGGAAAAAGTGGAGTATCTCCGAGTTTCTCATACACACAAGCTTCCTGTTTCTTCATTTTGTGTCCACACGGCTACACTGAACGTGGATGAACAATGAAGCAAGAAGAAAATAAAAGAACATGTTGCTTTTAAGTTAACATTGCATGGTTTCTGGTCCTGCAACATCTCATCCGTCTAAAGAGACACAGGGCTTTAGACGGATGAGATGTTGCAGCACCAGAAAACTACAGGAGGACAGAGTCAATGTACCTAGATCAGGAGAAAATATGAAGCAAGACAAAGTTAATAATGTGGCTGCAGGGTATGGGACAATACCTTATACTTGCATCACTCAAAGGTACAGGAATATGACAAAAAAGACTCTTGTTTTTAGTCAATATGCTAGTTCCTTCTCAAAGAAGAGCCATTGACACCATTTGTAATGCTAAAAATATAGCGTTTGGTCCCTTGCTCTTGTTTCAACTTGACTTTGCTCTGAAAAACAATTAAGTCAGTTTCACAGAAATATGACCTGACCTGATCTGTCACACACAGTGAATCAGTCAAAGCTCTTTAAGGTTGTGGTTGTTGTTCTTGGCTCAGGTGCTTTGGCTCAGGAGGATGAAGGGTCACCTATGAATGCTACTGCGCTGGTGAACTGAAGCTGAGGACTGCAGCTGGTCCCAGGATTGATGAGATTTTAGAAGCATTTAGAATTCACACCAAGACAAGAATACAACAGGCTGTTGCAAAAAGGTGACAAAGCTGAAAGGATTCTGAAGGCCTGAGACGACAAAAAAAAAAGATCTAGAAAAGAGCAGAAAACTGTGAATGTGAGAGCTGACGTGTGAATGGGATTAATTCTACCTGTACAAGCAGTACAGACTATTCTGCTTGTATTTGTATGCAGTTTTTCCTACTGTCCACAGGTGTTGTAGCAATCATAGTCAGAAACAAAAATAACTTTTCTATTCGTTAAAGTACTCTGAAATAATCGGCCTGTCCTGAACCCCAGTCCTGGCTATGCAACCGCTGTGAAGTATTGCATGAAGGCTGCCAACTTTTTCACTTACGATGGTCTTGATTGTTTGTTGTAATGTTACTGATGTCTCAAAACTTGAAAAAAAATTCTTGTTGAAGTTACATAGCTCACTCAAGGTGTTTTAAAAATTAGCCAGACTCCCTGAAGAAATCTCCCAGATCTTTTAAAAAATGGCATTGCAGCATACGCAATATTTCAAGAAAACTTGCAATACAGATAAGCAAACAGACTGATACACGCACGCACGCACACACACACACACACACTTACTCACACTCTGAGCTTTGTGGGGAATATGGCTGGAATGTGAGATCGTCAACAGAGCATGTGGAAGGGAAGGGGAGGCAGCAGCCTGCCAGGGTGTTGTTATTCAGGTCCACACGCCTCGGCATCTGTGTCAGCTAATGAGAGAAACTCAGCTCTGTTTCATCTAGTCTCCCCGGACCGGGAATTAGCATCTCCAAAGACAGACGCAGCAAGGGGGACGGAGGGAGGGAGGAGAGAAAGAGAGAGGGAGAGTCACAGAGAAATAGAAAAAGTGAGGGAGAAAGAGAGAGGGGTTAAAAAAAAGAAAGAAAAAAAAACGTGGCAGAAAATAAGTGATCGACAGAAAAAGGGGGAGGGAGGGGGGAGACGGGGAGGAAAGAAACTGGCTTCCTAGACAGGGAGGTGAATATAAACACAAACTCTCTGTCTCTCTGTCCCTCACACACATGCTGCAGCATATTGACAAGGCAGAGTTAAGTGAGGTGGCGGAGTGTGAGACAGCCCTTAATAGGTCCCTGATGGACCCCCGAGATGAGAGAGGCCAGCGGCACAACATAGAGCAGGGAGAGGTGGGGAGCGGGAGGGGGTGGGGGTCGAGGGGTGCAGGTCAGAGGTCAGGCAATCATTACACCCCCATCTCTCCTCCTCCTCCTCCCCAATCCATCCTATCACCACCTCTCCCACTTGACTCAACAGTGCCTAATGATTATTAACACGTTAAAACACTTAAGGAGCGCTGGGAGTGAACGCACCCCAGAGAGAGACCAAGATGAGAGGAGAGGAGGGAGAGGAAAAGGGTAGAGGGAAGCATGGTAATGATGTGCTTGTGCATGATTTGCCGGATGGATATCACTAATCACTTTGTCCCTGTGGTGCCACCGTCGGGACACGCGCTCATCCGCACACTTTTCGCCTGCGCAGACCGCACTTTTGCACAGAAACAGTGATATCAACCTAATAAATATTTCTCTTTTGCATTTAACTCATTTCAAAGACACGCTGCATATTTAAATGGCTGCTCATTAGTATGTGTTCGCATGTGTGATCTAATTGTGTGTGTGTGTGTGCGTGCGTTTGCTGGCCTGTGCATGTCCATGCGTACAAGAGCATTTTTCAAAACCAATTATTCTCTTTTGTGTGAGCATTTGTGCAGCAGGTTTGTGTGTACACAAGTGTGTGTACGGAGCAACGGGGAGCCCTCTCAACTGTGCTTAGCCCAGTAAATGGTGGGTGATTGAAGGGTTTGATGTGGAGTGATTCAGCTGGGAGCTCGTCTGTCTGCGTTGAGCCTCACAGCTCATAATCTCATGTAGCGAGGCTCTTCCCCGCTCCGAAAGTGAAGCCAGCAGTATTATTTTTCAGCCGCCTAAGATGAACTCAAACCAAAGAAACCACCCACAAAAGTTTCCCAGAAGGGACTGGTACCCTTCAGCAAAGCAAAATAGGCTAATGAGATGAGAGTGAGAGGAAAGAGAGAGATAAACACAGAGGATGGTGAGGAACTGTGGGTCCATATTGAAATTATTGCACTTACAAAACAAAGATAGAACAGAAACCTGTGGGGAACATTTAAATCTTTTTAACAGTTTCCTGTAAGGCCATGTTTTCAGTGTTTTAAAGGCACATTCAATAGGCATTCATTTTTTTTATACAGCTTTATAAAATTAACAAATATTAGATATTAAATGTGGTGAACTTTGACTTTGTGTTTATAATCCCCCTTAATCATCAGTATCTGGCTCTGTTCCACTGTATCTTTTTCCTAACCGGCAAAGGTAGACGGCTGACCAACCCTGGGCCTGGTTCTGCTGGAAGTTCCTTCCTGCTAAAAGGGAGTTTTTCCTTCCCACTGTCGTCTCGTGCTTGGCCATTGTTTGTTGTTGGGGTTTTCTCTCTTTAATTGTGTGGTCATATAAAGGACATTAAGGTGACTGTTGTTGTGATTTGGAGTCCTATAAACAAAACTAAATTGAATCAATTGATCATAATACCATAAAATACAACATACAATGAAGTAATACAATAACATTTATAGTAATTTTTTTTTTTTCACTCCCACCATGTATACCACTAACAGAAATCAAGGTGGAAATACAGTATGTAAATGTATGGCTGACGTAACAAACGTACGCAGTGAGGATAATCTCACCCCAAATATTGGAAGAAGGTTTACGTGCACATGATTAACGATCAGTATTATGAACTTGTCTGGACTGGGAGGATATATACTCTACACATAGCTACCGTATCTAGAAATAATGAGCAGAGTTTTTACTTTATTTAATTTTTTTTTTTTTTTTCAAAAATTGTTTGTGGTATTCTTATTGGCTAATAACTTGTAATCAAAAAGTTAGCTAACGATCATGTGGTGCCACAGTCAGACCTGCATCTCCTTGTCACATTAGTTTTTTTTAATCCAACAGTGGTGACAATAAAAACTCTTGGTAGCTATTTTCATCTTTTATACCATTTCACAGTTCTGCTTTTTTACCTTTTTGAGCTTCTTTCTTTATGCGCCATTTAGGTTACTCCATCTGACTTTGTTCATCCGATGAACGGTTACTAAAAGGGAGAGAAAAAAATGTTTCCTGTAAGCTAGCAAAATACTTAGTTTTGTTGCTAAAAGGACAATAGTATATTAAGATTACTTATTTCCCATCCCAATTCCTTTATGTCAACAAACCAGATTAGCTCCAGTGCTTCTTTGACAGGTCTAGTTTCACTATGAAGGCTTGTCATTGCTTATCATTAGCTTGCGTGGCACCATCTGAGTATTAGCAAGCATCTCCTAACAAACAATGCCCTTAGGCTGAGGACTGTTGGTGTCCCTAGTACAACTAAAGCCAATAACCAAACTCAGATTATAAATCATAGCTAAACGCTTAAATGTTTTGATTTTTGTCTGCTTTTACCATTCATTTAAGTTGAGATTGTGTAACAGCATTTTTGTATCACAGAAGTGTATCCTATGCAGACAAATCATGCGCAGTATTTGATTCATTGTTACTAGCACTGGTCTAAGTAAGCGCTCCAGTGGAACACCTACTTTATACAAGCAGGAAGAAAGAAGAAGACCCATAAAAGTGGATACATTCAAAAACCATGTGTTCTGCACAACTGGATGATGACACACATCTATAGCAATTAAGTTTCATGTAATTTGGAAAATTAAGTCTAAGTTCAAAAGGTCTTCTCTGAATGTCAAGTTTGGTATTGTTGACAAAAGTGAATTTCAGAGTTTAACGTGTCAGAAAAAGGCGGGCTTTGTAGCAGGTTTACTCGTCTGGGACCAAACGCGCTAATCCATTGGAACTAATTGATGAGACCGATGTGCTTTTCTCCCTGAAGTGACACCTCACTCTGCAGCTGTTAAACGCAATGCTGCTTGCACACAAGCTGACAGTTTAACTAACTTGATCTTCAGTAGCCTTAAGCCAGAGGTGGGAAATGTAAGGCCTCTAGACAGCTTTATAAAATGTGAAGGAGTGCATAGATTTGGAACTTTTAACTCTATTTTCAGAAGTTTTACAGCTTTTCCTATTTAAAAAGACCCCCCACCTCCCATTAAGTAATAGATAAACAATGAAATGACAGAAAAGTATCTATCTGCTATAGAAATTTAACTTTTTTCTTGTTGTTGTTTTTATTTCATTTTTACAGAGTCCACAGGGAAAATAACAAAAAAATAAAAGAATTTTATGTGAATTAACGAAACGTTTGCTGCATCTGAGTAAACTGCCACATAGCCACTCAATCAAAGCAACGTGTACCTTTATTCTGTCTGCACAGGCGCTGACAGAAGTTAACCCACAAGAAAGAGAGAGTGATGGTTCTAGCAGTGCTAACATTAGCCACAGTAATCTGTCATCGAGCGTATGATAGCATTCCCAGCTCGCGTCTGTGAAATGACATGCGCTCTTTTAAAATCGGAACTGTTTAACCTCATTCATTAGACCCATGCGCTCAGTTTTAACTGTGCTGTTTTCTTACTTTCGTATACCAGTCGGCTCATTTTTTTCTTCCCTTGTTTGGTGAAGTAGTAATTGGGTCACTCGGAACATCCATAGCGACTAGCTAACGCAGTTTTATAGTCCAAATGTCCAAATGCAATTTGTACCCCGGTATGAAACAATCCCCTAAATTTGAGCTATATTTGACTTAGGGGTCACCTCTCCATCTGTCACATATAATAACACGCGGCATTTCAGGAGTGACATGAGCATTTCAGAGTGTGTGTGTGTGTTATTGTGAGTGTCCCAGGGGTGCATTGTGTCAGTAGGGGTCAGGTGAGCGGCTGCTGGGGGAGGATCTGACAGTGAAGTGGTCAAGCAGCCCCAGATGGGTTTCTAATAGTCTTAATCCAACAGGTCACCGTGCTGGGCTCAGTAAACCTGATTTTTCTCTCCTTCTGCCTCCTCTCAGTCTCTTTCAACGCTGCTCCTCTTATCTACCCCCCACCCCCCCTCCTTTCTCACTGTGCCTGTCTTTCCAGAGAGGCAGCTCGGAGCTAATGAGGCTTGGCTGGCGTTCATCCAGCACTCTATCCCCCACATGTGTGTGCGTACACTTGCTTGCGAGAGTGCACATTAAGTATCTTAGACTAAATTTATTGTATTTATCTGCATCAAAAATACATATTAACATAAGTAGCTTTTTCCCTCCCCCCTTTATTTGTAAGCATAAATGGATGGCAGTAACAAGGATAACAGAAGGACCCAGAAAGACCGGCAGTCACAGATTATTTGAAACCAGAATTCCAAGTCGGACTTTGAGGGGCGGAAGGCAGGTTTTCTGCCCCATTCACACTGCAAGGAGATGCGCTCCACCTCATATAAGATGGCCCTCTTATTTCTCTATGGAGCAGACAGATGGGAAATCATTCCCACTTCCCCCCGTGTCCGTGAAGCACCTGTCTGTTTTCCATGCAGAGTGACTCTCCCGGAGAAACAAACACTAAACAGCCTCCTGGCGCACGCTTTGATGCCGAAACCTACTGTTTCCCACCCCGAGAATAGTCTCAATACATCATTAACTCCCATTGCCGGAATATGTAGACAGATCGGGCTAATGAGACACATTTCAGAGAGTAGATTTCAAAACCGGTTCGCAGTTTGACAGACCACCACGACAGTGGTACACATTTGATATAATTTACAGAGAGCAGCAACAGATAGGGAGCGAGACGTTGCGGAATCGCATGTGATGCCGCTGCAAGGATAGAGACGGAGAGGAGACCTGTCACACACACCATTGTTGCAGTCATTAGTGCTAAGTGACAGTTTCTGGTGGCCCTTCAGTCAGCTGGGGAAGCACAGGAGAGATAGAGAAAGTGTGCGTGTGTGTGTGTTGTGTCAGGAAGGCGAGACAGCAGGATGTAATGTATTATATCAACAACAGGTTCACTCCAGCACCCCAGCCAACGTGACAGTGTTAATATTGCAGGATTATTATTCAGCCGAGCCGAGCTGAAGGTGTGATGACCTGAGCAGGTGACGGGACTAATTAACCACCGTTTGACCCTGCCTGCCTCAGACAGCTGCTCTGTGTCTGTGGGTAGTGTGTGTGCGTGCGTGTGTGTGTGCATGTGTGCGTGTGTGTGTGCGTGTGTGCCTGCACTAACTGCAAGCTTAAGAATTTTTTTTATTCCTCTGCCAGTGAGGGTGAAGTAATTGTGCATCCACCCGTCCGTCAAATGTTTCAGATTTCAGGTGGTATCCCACACATGACTCGATTTGCATAGGAAACAAATTAAATGATCTCACAGCTGTTGGCAAAAAAAAAGAATACATTTTGAACACTCTGGGTTTAAGATGATGGACTGAATCAAGTGTTAAGAGGCAAGGCTGGAGTGTGCAGTCAATCAGTCAGAGGGCTGCACTGCGAAAGAGTTCTTTAATGTATTGGAGTGTACGTGGGATGCCGATGCCGGGTTGTAAATATCGCAGCGTGAATGACAGTTAATAATCAGCAGGCAGGTGTCCATCACCAACAGACCACAATATTGACAGAAGGACATGTTTGAATAGATTTCAAACACAAACAAGCAGCTGGGATATGTTTTCCTTATTTGCCAATAGATAACATAACCAGCTTGAGACTGGAAGGAACGGTTGACTTTAAAGATACATGAGGTGCAAATCAAAAAGTTCTGAAAAATCGGCTCGTAAAAAGCTTACTTCATTTAAATTTGGACAGTTTCTTGTTGAAGATCGGCTTCTCGTTCACTTTTAGCTGCTGTTTTTAGATCTCTTAACACTCTCACCCTGGCAGTCTTAAATACGGTGCACAACCCAGTGAACACCAGAAATAATGGACGAGCAAGCTGCAACCTTCACCCTGTATCTTACACGAAGCTAGATCAGAACTGCTTGGTTGTAGCTAGGCTAAGTGCGATTAATCGACAAGATGACTAATTGTAGTTAATGTCACCAGTTGGTACCACTAGTTGTTTAAAGTAATGGCTTTGATACACAATGCAGGGAAATTGTTGTATTCTTCCACCAGATGGCGCTGACATTATTGTAAAAAGACTTCTGATAATCTAGGCCTGATCTATTTATCAGGCCTATTATTGTTAATTATTCTGAAGGCGGCAGAATGAGATCGTGGATACAAGGGGCGTAAATTAGGTACCTCCGACTCTCCCTTAGCACAGGGTGATGAGTTCAGTCATTCCTGAGGGGCTTAGAGTAGAGACGCTACTCCTCCACATCGAAAGGAGGCAGCTGATGTGGTCACCTCCTGAGGTATTCTGGGTACGCCCTGAAGGGAGGAGGCCCTGGGTAGACCAGATCATGCTGGAGATATTATATCTCGGCTGGCCTGGGAATGCTGCAGTGTTCCCCAGGATGAGCCGGAGGAGGTGGCTGGGGAGAGGAATGTCCGGGCTTCCTTGTTTAGGTTGCTGCCTGGCGACCCGGCCTTGGGTAGACGAAAGAAACTGGAAGGATGGATGATTTGTTGTATTGTTATCATTTAAGATTTTATTTAACTTATTTTAATTTCATATTTAACATCAGTTTATTCTTCTTCTTCGTTGTCTTTTGAAGAAAAAAGCGCACAATGATCATAATGCACAATGCAAGGTGCTACACAGTCAAGCAGCATTTAACATGATTCATTACTGAAGAATCTGATTAATGCTTTCGAATGCCTTCATTTAGATGGTTTTTGACACTGTTCTCAGATGTAACTTGATATCATAGTTTTAGACTAGTCAGTTAATGTAATTTTTTTTCTTGTTTAGTCGAGTAAGAAATTAGTTGCCCAAAAACATCTCAGGGGGTAGGTAGCCTTGTAGCCAGAGATCTGGCTCTCATCCCCAGTGATGATCCTTTCAATAAAACTCTTGGATTGCAGACTTTAAAGGCTTTGTGTCCATGAAGTCTGTGAGTGTGTTTATAGGATGTTCATAGAATTATTGTGAATTTAAACTAAGTTATTTTGACCTGTAACCAACAAGAATATTTAAAGAAATTAAATAATAAAAAATGAGTCTCAATATTTCTATGTTTTGTTCAAAATGCAAACGGTCAAGTCCTCTTTTTAATTCCAGAAATAAATCCCCAGTTTGGATAACACCATCAACCAGGCATGCCACTCAACTTAAATATTTAATATGCAATAATCTCAAAATGCAACATCACAAAAATGCTGTCAACCGAATACATGAATAAATAAATAGGCAGCTACAGTATATTTCTGCTTGTCAAACTAAGAAAACAGTCTGTGTTGATGATGGACTTTTGCCTGCTTTGTCTGCTTTCTTGTGGAAGCTTCATCATTTGTGTGTTCCTACGTCTCTGCAAACCTATATGAACAGTGGACTTTTGGACTCTGAGAGAAAAATGAATACAGAGTCAATAAATACCTGAAAACAGTCCACCTTTCTAATATTTCATAGCAGCGTGATCTGTCTTTTAATTTCTGATTCATGGGGTGTGCGGCAGTGAAGTTAGGATCTTTTTGCTTAGGAGTATCAGCCAATTACAGCAGCTGTGTCATCAGCTGCAAAGCCCACAAGCCACAAGCAAAACACTTCTTCAGAGATGCCCTGCATATCAAGCTTATAGCAGAATGCTGTAATTTGTAGTTCTCTGTGCATGACTGTAGTTCAACAAGTTAAATGATGTTTCAGATCTCACCTTCGTACGGGATTCTGATGTAGAAGATCAGACATATGTCTGACACTCAGCAAAAAATATATTTTCGATTTTTTGAGAGTGCCCTGTTGAAGATGAGAGTGAAAAGCCTTTAATTTCTTTCTATTAAGCTTTATTTTTTGTGCTGAAACTGTTTTTGCAGTAGACTCAAATTATGAGTCTACTGCAAAGGCGAGTACCAGGCATAGATTAAGGTAGATTGAATGGGACTGGGATCACCTCCACACACCATGCGCCCATCCATCCATTGTTTTCTGCTTATCCAAAGTCAGGTTGCAGTGGTAGCAGTCTAAGTAGGTATTCAAGATATCCTTCAGCAACACTTTCCTGTTCCTCCTGGAGAATCCTGAGGCATTTCCAGGCCAGACAAGATGTATAATCTCCCAATTGGGTTGGGTTCTGGGCCTACTCATGGGTCATCACCCAGTTGGATGTGCCGGAAAACCTCCAAGAGGAGGCGACCAGGAGCCATCCATACCAGATGCCTGAGCCACTTCAGCTGGCTTCTTTCAACACAAAGGAACAGCGGCGCTACTATAAGATCCCTCCAGATGCCCAAGCTGCTCACTCTATCTCGAAGACTAAGCCCAGCCACCCTACAGAGGGAAACTCATTCTGGCCACTTGTATTCACGACCCTACTCTTTCGGTTATTACTGAGATCTTATGACCACTAATGAGGGTTGAAACGTGGATGGACTCTAAGTGGAACAAACAAATAAACACCAAATCATAGTTAATGATAATAAATTCAATTTTGAGTTACAGTTTGATTTAAATATCCAATCACAGGTAAAGCCACAGTTGAAGAAAAAATGTGTCTTCTTATCCTTGTTACTACATGCTCCTCCCATTGCACCTTTTAACAGTTCCCTCTGTAATCAGTCAGGTTTTAATTGAGCTAAATTCACAGCACTGTTGTTCATGTTGATATATTTTCGGTAAACACTGCATGTTCCTCAGCGCTTTCCTTTCCTTTTCTTTTCTTGTTTTAAGAATCTAACATTATTTGACAAAATCGCCTAAAATTGCTGGTTAATGGCAAGTTCTCTGCCATGTATTTGACTAAATTAACATTTAAACTGAACAATAACAATAAAAGGTAGCGGTGATTAAAGGTTGTATTCTTTACTTAACTGACAATGTGGCATACAGCCCCAATCCTGAGTGATTTGGCTTACATCATCATTTTGGAAAAGCTCTGTTTACCCCGTACACACTGAAACCACATGCAGGCATTTTCAGCTTTGGAAAAGCTCCATTTTAGAGGAGGAAAAAAAATTGTCCTTTTAATCGAGACTTAGAGCCGAAACTGAGAGGGAAAGACATGTTTTTTGGAAATGTAATCGGTAAGCAGCAAAACTTTAAAATGATAATAATAAAAATGCAGCAATATTAACTTTAAAAGCCTTAGTTCACAAATGAGCAGAAAGCAGAATGCTATATTAAAACAGAAAGCCAGAGATTAAGGCCAAAAACAAAACCAGGACAATGAAAAAATAGGTAAAGGGGACAGATAAAAACATTGCATTAAAAAATGCAAAATGTCAAAATAATTGTTGCACACTAACAGAAGAATAAAACCAATAAAGCAGGTATAAGAACAAAATGAGCTCAAACAAAAATACAGAAACAAATAAAACAATGAAAGTGCAAAAAATAGCAATGAAAACAGTTTTATAAAATATGTTTTTTAAAGTGTTTTCAAGTGATTCTGCCATACCCAAGAGGTCGTGATGGGCAAAGGATGGCCTTTAGATTTAACTCTTGACTTTAGAAAAGCCAGAAAGGCCCCAGCTGATGAACCAAAAGTGATTTGTAAAATCTTAAAATAATTTCTAAACCATAAAGGGAGGTAGTGAAGAGAAGCCGGGTTTGTGGTTGTTTGCTTCTGTCTGCTATAACTGGTAAGGAGCTGAGACGCTGTATTCTAAACTACAGTAGATGTAGGCAGGAGAGTACTTTTCCTTCAAAGTAGGGAATTGCAACAATCTCGCCTCAAGAAGGTAAAAACATAAATTACGTTTTCAGGTTGTAGTTTGAGAGCACTGATTTAATTTTGGGTTATTGGATAAAGGAAGACAGGACAACTTTGCCGATGTGTTGTTGGAAATTTGGGGTGAATCCAATTTTGTGTGTTTGTATGACTGAACAATGTGATTTGTGATTTTAAGTTATTTACATGAAAAAGGGTTCCGTCGCATTCCACAGTTGAGTGGAGTGTTCTGTATATTTAGTTCCTGAATATCACTTATGTTATATTGGGTAAAGCTTCATTAAGACTAGATCCTTTATTTGCATTGTACTTAAAGGTGCAGTAAGTATATTTTTTGAAGTTTTTTAATTATTGTGTACGTAAATCTTCCAACCAAACTGATACATTCTCAAAAACTTAGAATTAATCCATTAAAAATACATAGAAGTGCACCCTGGTTTGTGAAAGCCACCGTGTTGCCCCGCCATCTTGAAAACAGTGACTTAGATGGGCACTGTTGATGGCAGGTGAAGAGAACTTGTAGGCATTTGCCTGAGTTAGAGGCAAATTTTAGAAGGAGTATACATGTTTTATTAACTGGGAAGTGATTGTCGTCACCAAATTAGCAAAAATGTTAAGGAAATAGATCACGTGACCGGCGTTTGGATAAAACATCATCTTCTTCCTCCTCACCTCAAAGCACAACTCCTGAACTGAAGTCAGGGCTCTACCACACAAAAATGTGCATAAACATGATTCTTTATTTGAGATATTGTTGCAGCTATTTACTGTTAGCAGATTAGACATGCAACCCTTCCATCTCCAGACAGCTGATAAGGAGCTTGTTAAACACAAGAACAGCTGGTTATAAGCTAATGTTATACCAGTTAATGTTAGGCTTGAGTGTCTTAAAAATCACACTTTTCCTCTGATAAACCTTTTTCTTACATCAAATGAGTTTTTTCATTATGGAAATCGAACAGTGTTTGAGGCCCGTCAAAGAAAGCTTCACTAATGCCTGCTAACAGCAGCTAACAGCAGCTAACAACAGGTAACAGAAGTCAACAGTGACTAAAACAGCTGTGCTAACTGAACAGAAACGTTCAGCATATACTCAACAACATACCTCAGTAATTTGCATTGTATTTAAATGAAAAGCCATGATACAAGAATCCATAAGCTAAATACTTTAAAGTTTCCCACTTTCACAAATGATTTTAGTAAGAAAATCAGTCAGTCTATCCATTTCTTCCACTTATCCAATTTAGGCTCATTGGGGGCCAGAGCTTATCCCAGCTGTCACAAGGGCACAAGGCAGGGTACACTCTGGACATGCGGCCAATCTGTTGGAGGGCTAACACATCGTGATATGCAACCATTCAATGTAACTACATGCAGTTTAGAATCATCAGTTAACCACGTGCAAAATTAACTACATGTTACTTGGTTGACAGCTGATTGGCTACTCAAGATTTGTATCTGTAATACTACAGGTCATTTACGTTTAGTAAATGGACAATGTAGTTACTGATTGGCCTAAACAGGAGCTGACTCATTCATGGGGTTTTCTTGGGATTGTTTCAGTCCACGTTTTGAGTGGGTACCTGTAAGAGAAACCACAGTAAGCACTAGCGCACTGAGGCCATGGAATTCTTGAGATCCCCATGCGCTGCACACTTTAATCTTTAATGACACGGTGATGATGGAGTACTCTTGACCTTCAGGTCTGCACACGGGCACACACACAACATAGACCTTTGCAGCTCCTTTCCTCGACTTGTCCGTCGCGTCATTTGGCTTGTCAGCGTTCCTACAGATTGGTGACTTCCCTGGTTCAACTCCTCAACAATAGGCAGGTCCTACCCAGAGCTGGGGAAAGCTGGCATGCCATTGTCCCAGTTGAAAGCCCGGTTATTCATTGCCCGCGAGTTAAAGAGCTGACCCCGGTGTAACACCGACGGAGCTGGCTAACAACACTGAAGCCCTTTGTCTGGCCCTGCCTCGTCTCTGATCACCCTGTAATGAACTGAGAGCTCTGTCGAAAATTTACAGCCTTTTCGCCCCTCTTCTCCCTTTCATCCCTCTCTCAGCCTTGTCTTGATTTTTTAGTGCTCTTTTTCTCGACAGACATCATTTTAAAGCGTTCCCCTCCCTCCAGAGCCCCTTAAACAATAACAATGCTGACAGTCTGAGATGGGTCATTAATTTCCTCTCAATAGTTCCCAGTTGTTTTCCCCTCTTCTTCTGTCTTTCGCCCTTTCTTTTTCCATTCTGCATTTTGTTCACCTTCTCCTCTATGGGCGATGCGGTTCCTTCATACAACCAGGGTCCCATTTGAAACACACAGAAGCACACACACCCGGACAACAAGGCAAGCGTCTTAAATGAATCACCTCCTACTGTTCTGATAATAGGGAGTTAAACGCTCTAAATGCTTTACGACATTTAATCATTACCTCGCAGTCCCCCACACATTGAACTGTTGCCCGAAACCCTCATCTGTAAAAAATAAATAAATAAATAAATAAAATACTTTCTGGACATATGCAAAAGTATCTCCGGATCCTTGCAGTGCCCCTAACATTTTTTTTTTGGTCTGGCTAATGTGTTATTTTTTCCCTCCCCGAAATGTTTCCTCAATCTGGGATTGGTGATAGATTTCTGTGAACTGCGGATGGACCTGCTGTAATAAATCCTCTCCTTGAAGTCTGCATGTGTGTGCATGCGCATGCGTGTGTGTGTGTGTGTGTGTGTGATATCCCAGGGTAAATTGTTTCCTCCAGGCTTTGAGAGGTGGGCATTCAACAGCCTGCCAAAAGAGCTATAGGCGATAATTAAATGATTCCACGCTTGAAAGGAGAAAGAAACAGAGACAGAGAGAGGGTTAGAGAAAGAGAGCGAGCGAGAGAGCGAAAGACTGAGACAGAAAGGGATGGGGGAGGAGAAGAGCGAGAGAAAGGGCTGGATGGCGTGCGAGGAAGGGAAATAGAAACAGAGAGAGATAGATTTAGAAAGAGGGGGACAGCATTACACTCTGTTGGCCAACACACAGCAGATCCAAGCCGGTGTATGAAGCCAGCGTGGAGATAAAGAAACAACATTAATCAGCCATGTTGGAGGAGTCTAAACCTCCTGTCAAATGCCAAACTAACATGTTTAATTCCAGCTGCTCTTATATTTATTTTTGTGTGTCTTGTTCATTATCAAGCCCTGCAATAGACTGGCAAACCTGTCCAGGCTGCACTCTGCCTTTTGCCGTGCGACAGCATGGATGGGCTCCAGCCCCACCGCCAACCTGAACTGGGTAAGAAAATGGATGGATGGATGTTCAGCGTCTTCCTGGATACAATCCAGTCCAAGTGTGAAACGTAATTTATGGTCCTGCAAATGTGTCCGTCTGCATACACGTTTCCGTTCAAACGTTGGGGGGGGGGGGGGGGTTCACTCAACGCACATGCGCTCCTGTGCAGTCCTCCAAGATCCTAACGCCTGATTTAGATTTCAGCAAGGAATATTTGTAGAGCCGATGATGTAACTTGTGTAAGTGGCCAACGGCGGTATTCATGCTGGTGCTGGTGCATTACATGTTAATCAACATGTGGTCGTGTCCCGGTGTTTCTATCGACTCCTTCCCCATTGGAGGTTGTGGTCAGCTTTTTTTTCAGGAAAAGATATTTATCTTTGCATTTCTAGGGAGTTGCACATCAATTATTTGGAAACATCATGTAAAATTACGTAAGATTAACATTTACATTATTGGTCAGCTAGAAGTGCCCGTCACCTGTCAAATCTAATAAATACAGCATAATCCTACCCCGGGAATGTTTCATCACCACTTTTCCTGTTGAGGAATTCTCCCATAGGTTTGAATTCAGAATTCTTTGAGTGCTATTTCTCCCTCCTTCTTGCTCTCCCTCTCTCTCTCCCTCTCTCTCATAATATCTCTGGCCCAAAGCTTGTTCATGTGGTATTGTGTGATTAAAAACTCTCCAAGCTCAAGCTGAGACATCATCAGTGCCATTGTCACTCAGATTTGAGCTTTATTTCCCTAAAGAGTCACAGAAGGCTTTGCAAACCACTCCAGCAGCTTCCTGATATATATAAACCTTTAATTGAATTTTCATTTGTTAAATAATGTGAGCTTCCAATTTCTTCAAAGTCACTCATTGCTGACTCTGTCTTTTTCACTTTTGTTTTTACCCATATAGAAAATAAACGTGTTAAAACTTTCTGACCAAAAGAAAATTTAATGTTTTGCTTTATATAAACGTAGCACAAAAAGTAAGGAAATTTGTGCTCGTTTGATGATGTCTTTGTTGTAACAATGCTTCTTGCCAATATGTATGTTTGATTGCGCTCGTGAAAAACATGTCAAAAATGTAATGGATTACTTACAGTTCAGTTGACAGCTTGCCAGTGGGCACCAATGCAGGTCACTGATGACACAAGCTTATTATACACTTTCTGTCCATTTGATTAGTTACACCTCATTGGTACTGGGTTGGACCCCTTTTTGCTTTCAGAACCACATGAATTATTCATGGCATAGAGTCAACAAGGTGCAGAAAGCATTCTTTTTATTTTGGACTATGCTGACGTAGTAGGATAGACAGTTGCAGCAGATTTGTTAGCTGCACATCCACATCCATCTCCTGTGGTGTGGTCTTCTGCTTCTGTAGTGCCATTTTTGTGCATTCAGAGATACTCTTCTGCATACTTTGGTTGTAATGAGTAGCTATTTGAATTGCTGTTGCCCTCCTATCAGCTTGAAGCATTCTCTTCTGTTCTATGGCATTAACAAGGTTTTTTCACCCAGACAACAGCGGCTCACCAGATAGTTTGTCTTTGTTGGACCATTCTTTGTAAAAACTAGCAGTGGTTGTCTGGGAGAATCCCAGTAGTTCAGCAGTTTATGACTCAGACCAGCCCGTCTTGCACCAACAACCATGCCACCTTGAAAGTCACTTAAATCGTCTTTCTTTCCCGTCCTGATGCTCAGTTTGCGCGTCAGCACATCATCTTGGCCATGTCTCCGTGTCAACTTGCTGCCATGCGATTGGCTGATTACATATTTGCCTTAACGCGTGCTTGAGCAGGTGTACCTTATGAAGTGGCCACTCGGCTTATTTTAAATGTGGACTCAAGCCAAACTGTTTTACACTTATCCAAATGTAACATTTGTCTGCATCCGTTAATTAAAAAATATGAATATATTTTCAGTATTAGCTAACTCTGATCAGATGTTACTGTTACTTTGTACTTGTCTAACGTAAACCCGTTATATATGTGTTGAACCAAGGAATGCACTATTTTGTCCTAGTTTGCCTTTTATGAATACATTAGTAATTAGTCATTTCTGGCTGTCACAGCTTACCAAAGTAGAGTGCCTTCTTTTGGACTTGTGTTAAACAACAGGATGGACTTATTACAGTCAGTAACCTCAAGACTTTTTCCCAGTGGTATTCTAACAGTGCATTCGATTAAAGGTAAGAAGTAGAGTCTCTGGTATTTTGGCATGTTTGTAATCATATCACACATAAAGCAGCATATCACCTGTCTCCCTTATCCTTGACCTATATTACACCTTGCCTCTGTTTTTAACTTCTCTCACCTTTTCTCTACCTTCCAGCCAGTCCAACGCTTTAGTACGCGTTCATTTACATTCCTCAGACTGCCACTCACGAGCCAACACGCGCGGTGAAATTGTTGCTGTATGTGCCAATTTTTCAAGTCTCGGAGCATTCAGTTCTCATCACTTGACACTCTGAGTTGCTCGGGTTTCAATTCTAAAACAGAAAAAAAAAAACCTCTGTCTCTTCTCTCTTATTCTCTGGCTCACTCTGACAGTAGGTGTTGCATACTAATGTAGAGAGTGTGTCTCAGGGGGGTGAGATGAGGAAGTCCTCTCCCATTACTCAGTGCCCACCAGCTGGGCAGGGGCAAGGGCTACAGCAGCCAGACAGATGGTACTGTCACCCCCTGCTCACACACACACATACACACACGCACAATGGTGTAACAGTGAGGAGGAAGTCATTAGCTGGGAAAACCACAAGATTCCTTATTGAACAGGGGGAGAAGAGGGGTGAGGGAGATATAAAGGGAGAGAGGGAGAGGTTTTATCCTAAACTCAGTTCTGCTGAGGCAATCTGTCATGGTTGAAGTAATTGCCCTCGTCTTGCGTGAATGAAGTGATCTGTCATCGGACACTGCATTACTGCTTTAAGAACTACACCAACACACACATACACACACACTCACAGGCAGAAAGCCGTGACCCTCCTGAACGCTCCAACTAAGACGCAGGCAGCTGTGACATCTTGAATAAACCGCCCTTCAAAATATTTCAGCGGGGGGAGAATGGAAAAAGGAGAAGTTGCAAGTCTTTCTTCTTCTTCTCTTCCATCATCCATAATCAGTCTTTGTCTGCACAGAAAAAGAGTGTTGTGGTGAGAAAAGTGGGTGATTCTCACTCTGTTTTATCAGTAAGAGTAGAGTGTGCTTGGGTCTCATTAGGTCAACATCCTCTGGTCTTATATTGTCGCTTGTTTGACTTGGTTGATGGACTGTGTTGAATGAGAAAACAAAGGGAGGAGGGGAGGTATAATTGCACTTTAACTGCTACTATTGGGCTAATATTTGTCCAAGTGGTACAAAGAGGCATCAGTCGCATTGATTATTAGACAGTGTGGTTGCAAGCTGAGCTAAAAGGCGACACATGCTGGATGAGTGTTGGCCGCAGAATGATAAAACCTTTAATATTTACCAAAGCAAGAGCATTCATTATCACTGTACTTCTTTATGGAAAAATAAAGGTGCTTTATCACTAAGTGACATCCAATTTCTATGTTTTACCACAATAATAGAGACTCTTGTGGAAAAGTTGTGTAAACAGTGCAATAGTTGGGTTTTTCTCACTACCAGAGAATAAAGTGTGACTGATCTGTAGTTCCTCTAACTACCACTGGACCAAAAGAAGACCATTGCCCAGAGTCTCCAATGTTAGTAAAAATAGGATGCAACCCGCTTGTGACTTGGAAATATGGTTGTTGCCTAGGGGTTGTGTTGATTTTTAAAATTTCATTCTTTGCTCTTAGGAACTGATAGCAATTAGGGCAACCAACTGGTTGAGTGTACAATTCCTTCAATGTCTTGGCAACAACCTTTGCAAGGCAATACAACATGTTGCCTGGTTGAAGCAACCTGTCTCCAAACAATCCAAGACTGACTGAAATCACTCTCAGACAAATTGGTGAGGATAACTGCTGTATAATTTATAAATGCAGACAGATTGTTAAGGCGTTTCGATTAGTCTGAGTTAGTCTGCGTCAATGAGCACAACTTGTGTGCGATGTGACTTTTTGAGAGAACTCATCTCTGCTGGCTGCCAACTGGTTGTATTCTGTTTATATGCATATATAAACAGAATACACCTACCGTATGTAATTGTGCTGTTAACTCACCATCCTGCAGCACCTGCTTCACTTTGAGGAAAGATTTCTGAATTTCTTTTTTAAACTTATGAGGTTCTGGCTGGACTCTGAATGTAAGTAGTTCATGTAAATTCTGTGTATGCAATCAGCAATAGAGTTACAGTTTTTGCTGATTTATTACAAATAGATTGTAATTGCCATCTTTACCCCATCATTCACAAACTTACAGCAGACTCTGTTTGATTGCTGTCTTGACACACCAAAGTTACTTTGAAAACTGCACCCGTCTGACTGGTCACAGACCGGGTACCTGTCTTTGAAACAACCATTTCAAAGCCAACAAGGCCATGGTCTCTGGTGAGTGTAGCATAGCCTGTATTAAGGCTCAGAGTTATGCGTTATTATGAGCATCCATGTTTTGGACAAATATCTGGTTTTATTTGGTTCACTCTTCATGTTTTCATTTTAATGTGTTGTTCTCCACTAGCCGAGATTACAATCGGATTTAATATCAGAATGAATTACTAAATTAAGCTAGCTAGACAGTGCTAGAGTGTCCCAATAATGCTTAAGGTCAATCAAAACAAAACTAGACTGGGATTTTTAATATGGTCGTTCACAAATGAATGGGTGGCTTTGTGCTGCTCTGTGGGCAAATAAGAGAGCCGTTTGCTTACTTACATGACTAACATTGTAAAGGCAATTCCTGCCAAGTAATCGAACACATGAATAGTTTTCTTAAGGCTAATGTCAATATTTAAAGGGTGAACATTAGTTTCATAGCAGGGTTAAAGTCGTAAAAACGTGTATCCCAGTTGCTCTTCACCAAAGTAGCTAGCCTGTGACAGTTGAGGTTCCTGTCATCCAGTGGAACATCATTTTGTGTGATAACATTTTCTAAGAGTACAGACAGTAGACTGCTTGGTAAATACTGTAATGAAGTAAATATACAGCACACTACGGCAGCAGCATCTAGCGCTGTACTAGTGGGTGTCTCCGCTGTAAACAAATACCTTTTTGGCACATGTATAAAAAGGATGCGCTTAATGCTAACTTAAGGGCGAGGTGTTACACACTAATGCTTTTTGTACAACAGTGGCATAATGTTGATACATTAACATGTATCAACATGAAATTAGAACCACGGAGATGGTGCCTGTCTGCTGCCTTATGTACACAGAAAACAATAGGCGTGGCGCTTTTAATGTTGCTAGTGTGTGTTGCCCTTATGGGCGTGGAGGGCTGGGAGGTGGATGGGCAACTAACATATCTCACTTTAATGTGCAAGACAGGGTCTTTTGTTCCATCTCAAAGAGTTTCATTTTTAAAGTGCACAAGGTGTGTTAGCTAACCGCACCCTAAAGTGAAGTTAACATTGTAAGAGTAATATTGCCTTCAAACAGCTCTTTTAAATCCGAACTGGTGCCAGTTATAGGTTCGCCTAGCTTAAAGATACTTGAACAATTGACTAATAAGCAGTTTTGTGGTCAGGTGAGGCTTATTGCTTAAGATTTATTTCCTAGATTAAGACGAACCCCTTCACAACATCTAGCCTAGTCAAGAGCACTAGAGAGGAAGTGGGCTTATCACTGTCAAAGTCTACATCCAGGAGACGCTTTAATGGATGGAAATACAGGTTTACAGCAAGATGCAAACCTTTGGTTTTACAGTCAAGAGCAAAAGGGCCAGATTAGACCTAACAAATGAAACCAACATTAGACCAGAATGATGGAAAGAGGAAAGTATGGAGAAAGAAAGTAAGGGCTTATGATCCAAAACATGCCACGTTATCTGTCAAACAAGGTTTGGGCAATGTATGGCCACTCCTGTTTCTGGTTGATGTGACTGCTGTGACTGAAGAGTGAAGGGCTAAACTCTCTGCTCAGATTCACTCCAAAAGTGACCAGACAACACTTCATAGTGCAAATGGATAATGACCCAAACACACTGCAAAAGCAACCCAAGAGTTTCTCAAGTCAAAGAAATATATTGCCAACTGCAAATTCAATCACCTGACCTCACCCCAGTAGACCATGCTTTTCAGTTATTAAATTCAAAACTGAAGACAGAGCATCTCATGGGAGGAAACACAGTATTTGAAGATGTCTGTGGGTTTTAAACTTCAGGAATTCAGTGAGTGCAAAGGATTTTTAACTAAATATTTAAAACAATCCTTACATTTAAAATTGTATTAGTTTGTCCAATTACTTTTGAGCTTCTAAAAATGGACAATAAAAACATCAGTTGTTTGGGGTCAGATCAGGTGATCCTGAATGCTTCCTTAGTTATGGTGCAATAGGCTTAGGCTGCTAGGGGCTTCCCATGATGCACCTCTTTTGTGTTAATACACCACTGTGCATTTAATCCTTAGCTATTAATCTCTGGCTCCCTTCCGTAGGGTGTCTTTTGGCCTGTTTTCCTCACTGCACTCTCAACTGGTCATCGGAGATTGCAACCTCTCCTTGAGCCTGGTTCTGTTGGAAATTTCTTCCTTTTAAAAGGGAGTTTTTCCTTCCCACTGTTGTCAAGTGCTTATTCTTAAGCAGTTGTCTGATTGTTGGGGTATTCTCTCAATTATTGTAGGGTCTTTTATTTACAATGTAAAGCAAACTGGGTACTATAATTGAAAGTGAATGTAATACTTTTGTAAACCCTTGAATTAAGGATGAAAGTATGAACTTTAGTCACATACTAATTGCTTAATTTAAAATGCACTGTGGTGCACAGAGGCCCAATTTCCAAAACTACGTCACTGTCCTGATATTCATGAACCTAACTATATGAAACTGTCACTCTGCATCAATCTTTTTCATCCAGCTCTCCAAATGAGTGGAAGGACTGTATTTCCACACCTGAGTTAAGTTGAAATGTTAATTTTTGTTGACACTGTCACAAAACTATTGGTTAAACTTTTTGGATGATGCTTGAGGTGTTCACAGAGTTTTTACATTGAATTGCATATATCGCACAAGTGTCCACCTTCTGTAAAGCGCCTTAAATCACAGATGCACCCCCACACGCACCCCCCCCCACGCAAACACACCACCTCCTCCGTCACCTCCGCACATGCACACTCGCACAAACAGACGGTCAAATAGACATACAGTCTGTCATATTTGCGACTGGTAAACAAGCACTGAGAGGCTGTTAAAGCCGGCAAGCTGAGTAAACCAGAGACAACGGTGTGCTTAATGAACTGGGCTGCCTCCCAGCACAACATCTCATCATCACTTGGACTTAAACAAACCACTCAGCTGCTAATTGGCCGAGCTGCATGGAGCCGCTGTGAGGAATGCTTGCTCCCCACCTCCACTGTTGCTTCTCAAAGGCTTGACAGACAGCAGCAAGACAGGCTCTCTGTTATTGAGTCTTTGCGCAGATATGTGACAGTCTGGCCTTGTGTTGGGCTCAACTGTGTACATCCCCACAGTCACCGTATAGTCCCCGTTCGTCATTTATTTTCCCTCGTTAATTGATATTGATGTTTCTTTGTTCCTCACTCTCATATATAACATACTTCAGGTTCAAGCATCACCACTCCGTCCAGAGTGCACTTGTCAATCATGCATTTCGGTCGAGTCACCATCCTTCGTTTGAAAATTCAGCAAGGTGATTGTGCAGGTGTGCTGCTCTTGCCATCGGTTTAGATGTACCGATGCAAACTACCCAGTTCTTCTTCTGTTGATTGTGGACAAACAGATAAAGCCCATCACTTTCTCCCGTGCCAGAGGATTTTGCCCAGGAAAGCCTACCAGACGCCAGGTGTTTAGATTAGCAAGTGCAAAGATTCATAAAGTGGGTATAAGCTGAATTATATTATTTGCAAACAAACATTTATTCACATGAAATGTTGCAGATTGAGCCTTTATTCTTGTCTGCGTTCGAACCAGTCAATCCTGATCGAGATTATGGAAAAATGCCTTTGTAGGAATATGATGGTGTAATAATATGACTTATATGTTGAACCATTCAGAGGGCTGCCTCTACAAAACAAGTGAGCAACTCATTGTTAAATATGTGAAAAAGGATCTCTTGTGCTGCAAGCTATTCACTACATAGCATTTTTTTTTTTTAAGTTAGTAGGGTTAGACTAACCTCACTGCAGGGTGGAGATGTTTCGCAGGGTGTAGAGTTTAGGAGGAAGTTGATAGAGCTTAAAAGCAGGAAGCACACCCAGCGGCACATCTCTGCAGTTAGTTCAAGATCATGTATCTGTTTGCTTTACTGTACCTTTGGTTTATTCAGGGAGTGTGCAGATATTTGTGACAAGGATATGAATAGTGTGGATACTGAGGGTGGATTTTTCTTTCTAATAAGACTCGGAGCTAATGAAGAGCATGTTCGTGCTGAAACTTCTCCGAAAATATAACTGCTTTCTGACAGAATCTATCATTTATGTGGCTTGCTAGTTTTAAAACTTGATCTCACCTGAAATAATTATAGTTATTTCCATGGCATAAAAATAATAACAGGGCATTAACAGTCCAAACAGTCCATTAACAGTTGACCAAATATTTCATCACCAGTAAATATCAGTTTGGCCTGTGTGAGTTTAGTGGACAAAGTGGTTTGGTATTTGCTAGTTTAAAACAATGATTAGCTTCGAGATTGTATAAAAGATGTGAACTGGTGGTGTGAGCCAGTTTTTACTTCGATTTAGTTACATCTAGTCTAGATGTACCCATATAAAAGATCAATGTAGCTACTCTACAACTTTTTGCTGCAATTCAAAACCAGAATAGTTAGAATGGATGTTGGCAACCTTGGTTTTTGTTGCTCTTGTTTGGTTTTTTTATTTAGACGATGGGGGCATGGGCATCGTTTTCTTGCATAGCATTTATGAACAATTTACAGTGTTTATCCAGTCACAAACTAATGACAGAGCTACCACGCAAGGTTTTGGCTTGCCGTCAAGAACTAATTTGCATTCAGTGTCTTGCCCAAGGACATACTGGCATGAGGCAGAGCCAGAAGATCAAAGTGCAAAACCTGCAATGAGTGGACCACTTAATTTGCCATCCAATGGGCTTATGATGGTCACCTCATTAGTAATGTCCCTCACTAAAACAATGACGTTTCCACAGTCCCGTCACCATTTATACCAGTTCTTAGGGCGTGGGTACCCATGTTGCTGGTAAAATCTGACATGTATGTCTTCACCCTGGCAGCAGTGACACCCACACAAGGTTGTAAAAAGAGAGTTACACAACCAGCTTAAATGACACCAAAGCGTAGCTTGCACAAGCGGATGTGACAGCACTTTTGGTGTGCATGTGCCAATAATGAGGGCAAGAACCATGAGCATGATGGTCTCGTGTGCCTAAGCTATGATGTAAAGTTTGCAAGCTGACATTTAGCTCTCAGTCTCTTGAATTGCAAATGTGAAAAGTAAATGATTTACAAAACAATATAAAACATGTACAGCATTGAAGTACCTCTGGTACATGTCTTTGTGAACCCTTAAGAAATCTTTGAATATATTTAGCAATTCTAACTTGTACTAATGGGCCAGTGTTAGCCTGTCACACAGATGCTGGTGTAATTACACAGTAACTACACTGTAATGCATCAAATATGTTGCTATATCTGCAAACTGACTCTGACATTATACCTGACATGTGATGCGTTTGAACCACAACATAATACAACATTACGTAAGCCTAAAGCCAGACCAACATCTTTCCTTAGTGGGTGATTAAGCTCTGTTGCAGAGTGTGGGCCATAGGGAGCCAATTGATCTGATCTTTGACCTCTAACTCTGATGGAGGGGGTGGATGGAGGTCAGACCTGTAAGAGATACCCTCTTTATCCTTCCCCCAGAACGGCAGCTCAAAGCCTGGGGAGGCACCCAGCCTGGATCCGAGGGTCTCTACCCCCCCGCCTCACCTCCCACACACACACACTCATTCATACGGTCAATATGAGCCAAAGAGCAAACACCTCTGTGGCCCTGTGATGCTTTGACCTCAAATGAATAGCTTTGATTTTTCCCAAGGGTAGCTTACTTTTGCCATTAATAGATCCTTATTGGATGAGCAGAAAGCAAATATTGCATAGAAGAAAAAAACTGGATAAATAATATCTGCTTTGGGTGCATTGAGTTGATCCTAACTCCTCCAGCTCAGTGATCTCTGTCAGTTCTTAAATGAAGACTGGGCTGATCCTTCTTTCACTCAAGGACTTGTAGGGGATTTTCGGCAGAGAGGACTGTGTAATGCTACTTCTCTTTGAGGTATCCATTGAAGTCAGCACTATTGCATTAAGCTCACTTGTCTTCCTAAGGGCACCTTTTCATCATAACCCACACACATACACATCCCTTCCCTCAAACTCCCCTTTTTAAGTTGAGGTATTGTCTTTAACAGCATTATAACGGTATCATTCCTCTCCCACCGTGAACAACAAAGACAAGAAACGCCAAATCCTAGAACACAGCAATCTGTGTGTGTGTGTGCGTGCATGTGTGTGTGTGTGTGTGTGAGCGCGCAAGCTTTAAAGCCATGCTAATGGGCCCTAAGAAGCATTAAAGTGACCCCTACTGTAACAAAAGAGTTAATAATCCGTTTAGAAAACAATCAGATCCCCGGCCATGAGAAAAGCCCCCCACTAAGTCTTTCTGTAAAGAGGAGGAGGAGGGAATTCACCTTTTTTTCAGTCAGCAATCTTGTTGAACATGGCTTGTTTTTATCGCGCTCTCTATAGGGAATGATGGAACAGTTTTTAACGGCAGCTCTCAGCGAATAAAAAGACAACAAGGTTTGAGATTCCCAAGCAAACAACAGTTTTGACGGATTCAAAGTGACCCCGGCCCACTCTAGGTCAGGGTTTGTTATCAGTGCCATCCACTGTAAATGAGCCCCATTGGACTTCTAAAGGAGCTGTTAACAAACAAACGCTGGCTCGCCCGTTAATTGCTAATGATAGGCTTTTTGTCGTGTCTTTCTCCTGTGGGTCGAGATGTTCAATCACCAGGCGAGCTGCTGTCAGGTCAAACTGCCACTGATATAATAGGTGATATAAGCCATTAAGAAATGACATGTCCTGTGCTGTATGTCAAATATCACCGT
>VURO01025154.1:0-11698 GCA_015108175.1 Pelvicachromis taeniatus
TTCAGAGAGGGAAAGAGGACCCAGGTGCGGTTTTTAGACTGAGGTGAAAAGACAGTGCGTTTACTTACAGTGCTCCAAAACGTATTCCAACAGTTCACAAATAATGCAGTTCCCAATTGTGCTCCTCCTTTGCTCACGAGTGTCTCCTTGTCTGTGGTAGCGCAGTGCTCGAGTGGTGCTCCCCGAAACTTCTCTCCCCCGACTCTCCTCAAGAGGAAGTAAAGACCAGAAAATCACAGTTAGCAGGTTTGCTAGCCGACAGTTCCAGTTCAGTGTAATAATCCCACTTTGATGGTCGCTGCATCCAGCTTAAATGCCGCTAGTCGTAGATGACGGCTGATTGGAAACAGCTGGACGAGTGATGAGACGCGGGAGGGCCGACGACAGCACGGAGGGGATTTGACTTTGTTTGTTTTTTTGAGCGATGTTCCAGTCACACTCCATACCAGTTGGTGGCGGTAATGCACCATTCAGTTGTTTGCCAACCGCCAATAAAATTTAAAAAGAAGAAGAAGAAGAAGCCAGCGAGGAGGGACTTCCAGGTCGAAGGTCGCCCAGCTACTATTGGAGACCGGCGTCTATTTGTCGTGACATGTTTTCAAACCGACGTTTATTAGAAACGGGCGTCAATAAGAGACGGGCCACTAATGGAAGATATACGGTATACCACAAAAATTGCTGAAAAAAAATGATTCCACACATTTTCCACAAGATGATCCAATGCAGGATTATCTTTCTGACTATTTTGTTCAACACTTGTTGCATAAAAGTTTCTCTCCCCATGCTCTTCCTCACCTCCTCTTCTCACATCTATGGTGGGAGGCAGTAAGGAGGAAGAGAGGATAGAAGGGGAGAAAATAAATCAAGGATGCACAAACCGAGAAATGAGACTGAAATGATTTTTCTGTTCAACCATCTATAACGAGATGTGTAATTTTAACTATTGCACAGGGTTTAATCATCACTGAGAAATAAAAGAGGTGAGAAGGGATCCTGGCTTGTACTGTATGACAAGCGATACTGCCACTTATGAATAAAACAAATGACAGTATCGGTAGAGTTCAAATCAAATTTGTACCAATGTTACTACAGAGAGAAAAAGAAGAAAAAGGAAAAAAGACCAATCTAAATGAACAAACCACTTTTCAGCATCAAAAGGCCAATTACAGGGGTATTGATTTTCTTGGCACAATGGGTTACAATGGGACATTTAATATTCTCAGAGGAAAAAGGATTTCAAATAATCTGGGCTGGCTATAAGTACGGATCACAATGTTCTCCACTCCAGTGGCCATGCCTTCTGTGTTGGCGGTCTACAGGATCCGCATAGTTTTGTTTTGGCTATAAGATATTAACTACTGTGTGTCTGCAATTAAGTTTTAACAAGAGATGTTGCAAAATAAATAATGTAATGTGAATAACTCAAACATGATAATATGATGAAGATTAATAATTGATTGCCATCAAAATTCAAAACAAAGATTTTGCTATAATTTTCTAGATATTTTCTAGCACAATGTGTGACTACTGCTGCTTATAGACTATACATAAATAACACATGTAGCTTCCAAGTATTAAAGGGACGCTAATGAAGAAGTGCATTAGACCTGCTTTTTTTTAATGGCTAGCATGGAGAAAATACCTGGTTGCAAAACTAAATGTTGCTCTATATATATGTCTATGGGAAATCACCCTTCACTTCCCTTGATGCACATCTTCAGTAAACATTTTCTTTATGGGCTGCTATCTACAGGTTGCAAAAATGGAGATGTACACAACAAGCCAAAACTCCAGCAGTTTTGACAGCGGCACTCGGAAAGTAGGTCCGGACGTGATTTGTCCCTCAGTTTCTTGGTCAGTTCGACCCCATGCTCATCACATCTGGTTCAAAACACCAAGACATCAGTGGTCAAAACAATGAGGCTTTACAGCAAGATTTCATTAACCAATGTGTGTGACAGACAAGCTCAACATACTCTGCTCACCCTCAAAGTTACAGCAGAACACGATTGTCCAGGGTTAACCATAATCCCAAACAATTAAATCAGAAGACCTAATGTTAAAGATAACTTTGACTAGCATTATTATTATCATCACCATTATTATTATTATTATTATTAGTAGTAGTAGTAGTAGTAGTAGTTTCTCTTTTGATACTGATATCCTGGTGATATATTTACAGCTAACTTGCACGCATAGCAATTGTGCAGTGGTAATCTGATATCGTGAGAGCCTTAATTCAAGCATACGCTATCAAATAAACCCCTACAATAGACCAGTGACCTATTCAAGTTAGACCGCCCCTTGTTCCCTGTGACAGCTGGGACAGGTTCCAGTCCAAGCTGTTAAGAAAGTGGATAGATGGTCTTCCTATAAATACCAAGCAAGTGCATTTTGTGATCATGTCTATGTATTTTTATGTTATTTTATCTTATTTTCCACCATTAATTGACACACAAATTGGTTAAGCTGGGTAGCAGTACAAAATTCATTGCAGCTGTGAAAGAGCACACGAGAACCAAAACATGTGTTGTATGAAATAATATGCAAAGCAACCACACATGCAATGTCATGATACCAAACTTGTGATATCATCTTTCAAATTTCACGCTCAGTCATATTAAAGGAGTGATGCTGTCAGTAACTGTAGCAGCACGGTAAACATTAGTGTGAGATTGTTTGTACTGGACACCTGTTGGGTATGAATGCACCACCGCAGGGCTGCAGCTACTATAACTACGTGTTCTTCGCTAATGTGGCTGTTTAAACAAAGTGCTCTCAGGCAGTATATACACAAACAGCAACAACGTCTGACATGTGTTTGTGAGTCACAGAAGAAAAACGCCTTTGAATGCGCAAGTAATGTTTAGTTGTCTGCTTTAAAATACAGAGAATAGGCAGAGCAGGAAGGAGTAAATTCCGCTTTCACAAACCTAACATCTGCCTACTATATATAGTCCATCAAACCGTGTGCATTCTTCAAGCTATTCAGCAAAACCTGTATTCAAAGGAAATAATGCTTTGTTGCTCCTCCAGGAATTCAACTTGTGAAAAGTCTTGTTATTGCTTCTTTTGCTCTCTGTTTCATTTTTCATTTGTCAGTGATAGTTAAAAGTGCCACAAATTGATAAAAAGATGGCTTATCTCATTTAAAGACGCACCAAGCTGTGAAAAGCTGTGCGAGGACTGGTCCCCTCTCTTTTTTTCTCTCTCAGCTTTTGTGCGTCATAACAACTTTTCCATTTAGGCGCAAAGCTTGTGAGTGATTTGTGTGGCTGTAGCTTTTTTTTTACATAACAAGTATTTTTATTAGCATCACCTCAGTACACTTTGAGGAGATTGAGTGAAAAGGGTGGGCTGTAACGCCAGGAGCAAACACTAACCAGGAATAATCACCGATTCAGAGGGATGAATGGAACACAATGCATCAAGTGGCAAGCGGAAATTGCAAAGGCCAAAGCATCATATGATGAAACCATTTCTGTAAATTAGATATTTACTCATCTTTTGGAGAAAACCAGGAGACGGCAGATAGGTAGAGGCGAATGTAATGTGGATTCACAGCACAGCGCAGGCAGTAATAATGTCTAAATACAGAGCAGACCTCAGGGTCTAGGTCGCACTAAACTGTGTGTTTTTGTAGCCTAAAACACTGTAGCCATAACCAACAAATTACTGCCATTAATAAAAATAAACACTCCATTTTCTTTGTGTTTGGACTGCTAACCATTGGCACAGCATGTTCACGCTGGATCCAACTGTGAATAAATCAGAACACATAGCTGTAATCATATTATAGACACATATCATGGGGTGAATGTAGTGTTGTCACAAACCTACAATTTTAGACATTTTATCAGCAGATCATGCACATTTAAATGAAACATCATAATGGATGTTTATGGAGCAGTTTTCCATAAGGTTGATGTCATTTGAGTTTAGTATTAACTATTAAGCCATTAGAAAACCAGTCAGCTGAATCTTCATGTTAAAGTTTCTCATGGGTCTGCTTTAAAGCCTTCTGGCTGACAGACAGTTATGGAGGTAGGGCGACAGGGACAATTTCACTTGTTTGTTTTTGTAATGTGGTGGCCCTTGAAAATAGGTTGAGGGGAAAAATCAGCACTTTATCCTGGCTTTAACTGTGGACAGGCCTCCTGCTTCTGTAAACATCCTTTAGTAGAACATAAATGTATTTTAAAATGGCTTAAATGTACAGTTTTATTGCTATGATAAATTAGATTTAATGTACAACAATTGTGGTGGTTTGGGGATCCTAGGCAATGGACCCAAACTCTGAAAGACATGTGGCTGGATGAGGGGGTGAAGCTTCTAAAGACTAGGAATGTACAGTTTCACATCTGTGATGAGCACGAGTGCGTTCAGTGCAAATTCAGATGTTTTATGATGCAGTGTCCACAGAGATACCAGATGTGGAAAACACCTTTTACAAGCAATTATAGACAAAAATAAAGCATATACCGTTTGATTATTTGCTATCTTTCTGTTGTTTATGCACACTACAAAACAAATGCAACCAGCCATTTGGTTAGAAAAATATGGTTAGAAAAACCCAAATAGGTCTTAAGTGGTAGCAGAGCAGATGTCACCATTCAGCTTGGAATTAGCAAATTTTGGTCTGTTCAGTGCTTTGGTGATTTATTAATTTAATTTTTTGTAGAGGGGCTAACAAAATGATTCCAGAAGCACACTGTAGACTGAAGTTGGTAACCAAAAAATATTTGAAGTACGCCAGTTGAAGCCAGGGTAGCACTGACATCAATTAATAGTGAGTGAAATGAGGCAATAATATAAAAAGTAAATATTAAAAGAATACATTTTATTTTTAGGCAGTCAAGCTAAATTCAATGATTTAGTTGAGCATCTGAAGAACAACAGAACCAGAGACACAGTCATGAAGCACACTAGCACCCACACAAATAGGAACACATTCAGTCACGCTAACAAAAACATTCCCCACACATCATAATAACACAATGAACTCAATCAAGACTTCATAAAAACACATACCATTGTACTGTTGCTGACAATAGTGAGACCTGGCTGCTGTCCTTCGTTCCGTTTATTTTATGATAGACAGACTTTCCTCAGAGTAAACACTTCAATCTTTTTTTCAATCAAATATCACCGCACGCCATCCCTGAAGAAGATTCCTCCACATCCTCTTATTCCCAATTTTATTTGCTTTTTGGATACCCACTTTTTTCACATCACAGCTGCTCCAAATGTCAATAAAAAAGCTTAACTATCTGTTTGTCTTTTTCGAGCTATCATGTGTAACCCACTAATGTCTGTTGTTATTTTTTCACTTCATCAGACTTAGTGCAGTAAAATGCTGCAATAATAACTGTGTAGCTCATGAATGTTCCTGTTTGCATCTCCCCAGTGTTGCATCAGAATGTTCATCATCCCCTTGTGATGGGAGAATGGATGGAAAGCCTTTGGGAGGTCTCTCAAATTACTCACAATGTCCCTCAAATTGAATTCCCCTTCCTGTCCACCAAAACCAGCAGCAACTACCTGCCTGCTGTTTGTGCATGTGTGTATATTTATATGTATGATGAGAAGTGACTCCAAAAAGTTTCAGGCGCTTTGTCTATCTCCCACGCGACTGTTACAACCCCCACCCCCCACCCCACCCGCCGCCGCCGCCTATAGTCTGACTCGTTGTTTTCATTTTTGTGCTACAAGTTCCCACTTAGTTAAATTGTCACAGGGGAGGAGAGGTCACCAAATACAAGAGGGGGAGAAGAAGAAGGAGGAGGAGAGAAGATGGAGAAGATGAGTAATGACAGGAAAAGGAAAAAGGAGTGCAGGAAGGGGAAAATAGATAAGGAAAAAGAAAAGATAAGATAAGAACAAAAGAAAATGATAAAAGAACAAAAGGAAAGGAGAAAAGAAAGGTGAGTTTAAAAGGAGGGGGGGACAGAAAACAGAAATGGAGGGGAATGTAAAGAGGGAAGGTGGGGTCAAAAAAATAAAATCCAAAACTGGGACAGAACAAGGAAGGAATGAAATGGAACGAAATGAAATGAAATAGAAAAAAAGTCAAAAATTAAAAGGGAAATGAGACAAGAGGCAGTAGAGTGGGGGTGTGCAGTTCCAGAATAAGCTTGGATGTTTATCGTTAATCCCCTCAGGATGGTTGAAATCTTGTGAGAACTGACTACTGTGGAACCCTGGACAGACTCCATGTGGAGAGTTCAGCTCCAATCCAATCATAACTCAGCAGGGTGCTAAGTGATGACGGCTGAGAACTGTTACGCAGCAGCTCACCACCTGCTAATTCCAAGTCCATTTTGACAGCTGAGATATTGATTGAAATGAACATGTTTAGTGACAGGTTTATTAAGGCATTAAGTCATAAGACATTGGAAGATCTATCTGTCAAGATGTTAATGATGAATTACAGTGAATGATACCCACAATGTAAACATCCGCTCGCTGAACTAAATCGACTTCTCAGGAGAGCCTGGAGAGATCCTGACATGTTTTATGAAACAGAGACAAAAGGTGCTGATCTGTTTCCCATGCATTCAGAATATGAAGACATGCATTTTGACCATCGAAACTCGCTGTTCTTGACTAATTCCCAACAGCATGCTGAGAGCACTACTTTGATGTGTTATTATTTCTCCTACATGTTATGGGAGATTGATGTCTGTATTTCCCTCAGACAACTCCCCCACGGCTTGAGTAATTCCCCCAGAAACAAACAAAAACCCAAGAAACGTGATGAGGAAAGAGTGCAAGACTGTGCCAGATGTAAGCCTCCCCAAAGCTTAGCTCTCACTTCTTTTTTCTTTTCCTCTTTTCCAAGCCAATGCTGACTAGCTGACTAGTGCAATCGAAACAACTGATCATCCCATCAGTATTCACAGCCAGGCCCTATCTCTACTGCTGTCTTCCTCTCTGTTGGCCACATGAAGCCATTTTTTTTGTCTCATCTTTCATATTCTGCATCTCTGTTCGAGTTCTATGCCAACTCCCACCTAAAAGGTTTGATAAATTAAAGAATTAAATAATGGAATAAATTAGCAGCAGAAAGTCTGTGGTGAAATCTGCACGCGTATTTGTTGGGGTATTTTGGAGTTTCTCTCAAAGCATATCCACATGGGATGGGAAGGGAAGAGGCAGATGGATGAGAGGTTAAAGGGGAAATACAATGAGTAGGATTCAAAACAGATCTGGAAAGCAGATCTCTAGTACTGCAGAAGATCTCTACAGCACTTGCTGTGTGAGGAGTGCTAAGAAAATCTTTAAAGACAATATAGACCCTGGACACCATTTGTTCAAGCTCCCACCATCAGGCAGGCAGTTTAGAACTACCAGTGCATGCACAAATAGACTGAAACAACTTACCTCAAAAGCTGTAGTACTAAACCGAGTCATCGTCAGTCTGGTAGGAAGAGCTATGTCCCTTATTTTCTGTGCAATATTTTAGGTTCATATATACATATTTTTCTTTTATTTATGTTAAACATTTTTGTGAAGCTTGTTTAATTTGGTCATAAAAAATGGAAACATGGTGTCTAACCAAATACATATTCCTGCTGTCATTATACTGGCTTCCAGAAACACTATAGGGAAACTTGCATGGATATTAAACAGATTTCTGGCACTGCTTGTTTTTTCATCTGTGCAACATTGCTAATTTTTGAGAGATGCTGGAAAAACTATTGCACACACTTGTTACTTTTAGGCTGGAAAATTGTAATTCATTATTATCAGGCTGTTCTGAAAGCTCCCTGAAACGCCTTCAAAATGCTGAGTACTCAGTACCAGAAAGAAAAATCATATTTCTCCCTTACTGGCTTCTCTTCATTGGCTCCTTGTTAAAGCCACAATTGAATTTAAAATTCTTCTCTGCACACACAAAGTGTTGAAAAATCAAGTCCTATCATATTTTAAAAATATAGTACACTCATAGTTATCCTAATTGAGTACTTCACTGTCATAGCGCAGGCTTACTTGTGGTTCCTGGTGTTTCTAAAAGTCGAATGCGAGGGAGAGCCTTTAACTTTCAGGCCCTTCACCTCTGGAATCAGCTCCCAGTTTAGATCTGGGAGGCATTTCCACTGTTTAGAATAGATGTTACGTTCTCCTTTTAGGTAAAGATTATACTTAGGGCTCGATGAATTGACCCTGAACCATTCCTGAGTTATGCAGTCATATGCTCTGACTGCTGGGGTTGCACTGAGCATTTCTTCTACACTTACTTCCTTTCACTCTCTTCTGCTCAGAACCCAACCAGCCATGACAAATGATCTCAGTGCTGCCAGACCTCTCTCCTCTTCCTGTCAAAAGGGAATTCTTTCTCCCTACTTTTGCCAATAGCTACCGCACAGGAGGATGTCTAATTATTGCCGTTTTCTCCATTATACTGTAGGAAATGTAACTTACAGCAGAAAGATCTTTTAGGCAACTACTGCCATATAGGCAACTACTGCCATAATATGGTGCTATATAAATAAAATGAAATTCTTGGTTGCCTTTGGCTTGAAGCAGGAGTTTGGAATTATTAGCAGATTCTTGCCTCAGGATTTCAAGATTTGATGCCATCTGGAGAACCACATTTGGGCTATGCAATTTTCTCTAAAAATTTGATTATCTTTTTGGCATTTAAAAACTGAGGCTAATTCTTTTTTATTACAACTGTTTCCAGCTAGAAATAGCTTTGGGTCCACTGAAATTTGTTTTGCAATCGCACTGATCTCTTCCCAAAATGTTAATCTGGTACTTATGAATAATAGATCCTGCAAAGTAGATGTCTCCAGGACCAACTTTTGCCATGATGATAGAGGCAAACAAACAGACAGACAGACGTACGAGATGCGAGTGGTTATTGTGTGGCTCCCTGCTGATTTGTTCAGGGAGTAATTTTAAGGCTGACCTTTGTTGGAAAGGCGGCTATGAATTCAGTGACACAGTTTAAAAAGCCTTTCTGGTGTAAATCAACAGGAGTGATCATAGAGGAAAGTGACTGAAATTTAGTTGCGTCAGTGGTTTTTTTTGTTTTGTCTTGTCACTGTTGTCTTTCTCTCTGAGGTTAAAAGACTGTTGTGCAATAGAAAGCTGTCTCCTTTTACAGCAGCACTATTTACAGTGAATATCAGGTTTTTTTGAGCAATCCCTTGTGCTGTCTTTGATAAATAATAGCCTGCTATTTCAAGTGTACAGTGCAATCTAAAGTGCTGCAACAAGCCTGTCTTATCGCTTCATTTAAAGGAACAATGTCTACATGGTAGCAAAGTCCAGCCTTTGCCACCACATTTACCTTAATACAACAAAGGAATATTTATCTCTTACATGATTTTTCTTGACCAATTATGTTTCATATTTCACATAACAAATATTTACTGGAGGACTTTAAAACGTGGCTTGTGAGTAGGCACTCTCAGAAAGAAGCCATGCTGTGGTAATGAGAGCATTTCTTTTGTAAAAGTTTAAAGGGACACAGCCTGAGATTCACTATGTTTGTGTTGAAGGGAAAAGGATGAAGGCAATCAGTCAGTGTGATTTGCTGCTACTGTATTATGGGATGTTTCAATATACAGCTGTTTATGTCATGACTTTTTCAATTTTGCACCATGTCCCAGGGGTTCCAGACCTATATTCCCCGACTGATCCACTGTTTAATGTATACACTGTCTATCTGCGGCCTTCTCATTTGCTGGGAATGTTCCAGAGAGAATACCAGTGGTTTTCTTCCATTTGTGTTTGCCAGCTACATAACCCAATTCACCTATAAATATGGGCTATCATGTCCATTTTCCATGCCTGAGCCTCAGACTAATTTACCACTGGCATTGATATGAAAGATGAGCCTTTTGTCTCAGGGAAATAGGATTATTCTCATTGATGGGAAGAGGCAGAATCACATCTGCTTAGACCAAAAAAAAGGCTGTCGTATGAGAAGATGGCAGGCTGAATACAGTTTGGGCAGAATGCAAGCAGGACAGAGCTTTTATTGTAGAGATTTGAGATTGTCTTGTACGAAACAGAGCAGGAGGTTTTGGCATGTAGATGCGATGGACTTTGTGCTCCTGCCAAGGTACCCTGTGTACTCACCTCTCTCCCTTTCTCTCTGTGAAGTCTCCTTTTGCCAGTTTCCTAAATACATATAACATCTACCTGCTGCGTATAAACCTTTGGCACTGATCTCTGTTAGTAGCTGATTTTCATCATTTCAAATCATCTCAGGAGTTTACTTGCTCACTTTTATCATTCTTGTCTTTTTTCTTTTCCTCATTATATTTTCTTCCACCTGTCTCACATGAAGCAAATAAGATCTAGGTCGTAACACCCACATATCGGATCATCTACACGATTTGGATACATGCTCACTGGCACAGCCCTTTTTTCTGATAATTGCCTATAATGTGGTTCTTTTTCTGGGATTTGCAAGCTTCCTGCTTAAACCGCACATAAAATGCCATGCTTCTGAATTACTCATAATTACCACGCACTAGCATGGCTCCTATTCTCTGGACTGTATTTACTGAGAGCACCTATGGAGACACACAGCTCGAGTTTTACAGGCATGGATATAGGTGGGTAAGAATGGGTGAGTCAAAAGATGAGTTCAGTTTGATTCAATTTTACTTATACAGCGCACAACAGTTGCTTCAACGCGCTTTGTAAGGTAAAGACCTTACAATAATACAAAGAAAAGAGAGAAAGCCCCAGCATTCAGATGAGCCCCTATGAGCAAGCACTTTGGTGACAGTGGGAAGAAAAAAAACTTTGTTTTAACAGAAAGAAACCTCCAGCAGAACCATTCTCAGGGACAGACGGCCATCTACCACAACTGGTTCACTGACTTAAAGATGTGTTTCTGTCTGGATGTCAAATTTACACTCAGTTTTTGGTCTCTACCAACTTCTAAGGGAAATATCTGGATTTCTAACTGATAAATGATCCAGTTTTTCTCAGTGGCTTGTTGTCAAATGTCTCTCTCAGCCTTGTGGCAATAAGAAGTTACTGGACAGCAGGGTTTTAGAGCAGGTTCAGAGAAATTAGCTTCCGCCTGGATCTGAAAACTAATTAGATTTAAGGAAGCTGCAGGTTCAGGTTAACGGTTCCCTCTTGGTTCATTGCTGAGTTATTCTTTGTGTCATTATTTGCACACTCCTTTATGAAACAAGGTGGCTTCAGATTTAACTGTAATTGGTGTTAGAAGCCCTAGCATTCATTGTTAAAGAGAAAGATTGCTGCACCAATAGTGGCTACTACTTTAGTACTACTTTAGTACTACTTTACTTTTTTAGTAAAAATATTCTTAGCTGCATAAATATACTAACTATTAAACTTCATAGATAATTGGTTCAAAGAAACCCACGGGTACAGTTGCAAAATGAAGCCAGCATGGAAGTATCATGAACTCACAAATATTACAACTTGCAGCCATAAGAAGCCCATCCAGGAAGTTTGTGTTTGGTTTTGATGAGCAAAATTCTATTATTTTACTAACCTGAACTAACTGGCAGCTGTTCGTGTCTGTGTGTTGCACAATCTGGATTGTAAGCTGTTCCAAAACTATGGAACAGCTTACTATCCTTTCTTCACAACTTTAAAAAACAGCTTAAACATCATCTGTTCAGAGGTGTGTGTGTGTGTGTGTGTGTGTGTGTGTGTGTGTGTGTGTGTGTGTGTGTGTGTGTGTGTGTGTGTGTGT
>VURO01025160.1:15893-31283 GCA_015108175.1 Pelvicachromis taeniatus
GTTACAAGCAGATGTCAGCATGTTGGGGTCTTTTTTTTTTTTTTTTCTCTTTTTTTTTCCATGCCACACAGGCGGACACCCAGATGAGCTCTAAGTGGAAAAGCATGTCAGCGCCGAGCGCCATTTATAAAAGTAACTTGACGTAGTCCCGCCCATTATAACAAGAAAGAAAATGATTGTTCTCGTTTTAATCATTTAGTCGACAGCTGCCAAATCGGCCATCGTGTTCCTTCAAACTCCATTTGTGATCCTTGTCGGATTTTCCTCCAGGAATGCTTTCTTCTACGTAATTTTTGAAGTACATCACCAATTTGAAATTACCTTTAAGTATAAAACAAACAAATCTTTAGATTGCCTGCATTGCCTCTTGCACTCAATACCGTCCCTTTTAACGTCTTCCAGTGTCACCTTTGTCTGCGCTCCCTGCAGAACAATAGAGGGTGTGTGCTGTTATTCTCTCCTCTCTATCGTTGTAATTTCTAAGTAAGAAATGCACAAAGAAATGCTGCTTGCTCTCTTGTGGCGGTGTTCCTAAATTTGAAGCATGACATGTTCGTAACCATTTTGAAGGTGATATGGCTTTTCACTGGAAGGGGAAGTAACAATGTATTTCTCTGTACCATGCATGCAAACGCAGCCACAGCCTCTCTTGTTTGGTTTCATTAACAGAAGTGATGCTGCTTTCAGTCTTATGTGGTCTGCGGTGTCCAAAGTTATTCATAGGCCAGCTAAAGTTAGTTAACTTTAGATATTGACATACACACACAGAAAGTGATCTGACATCACTTCCTGCCACATTGAAGTTGTTCTGAAGAAAGCTTTAAATTACAATTCAGATGCTACTATAAACCATAGTAATTCGCTGGGACTGTAATGTCATACAGTTGCAGTATTCACTTTCTATACAGGCAATGAACAGACAGCGTAAACGTAAAGGGCAAACAACACGACCATAGTAAACTGTGAGGGATTTCAGACACTGCCTCTAGATTGTAGCAGGCTTTACCAAGTCAGTTAGCTGACTTTTCTTTGCTCGAGCTGCTGCTACACTATGTTTTAGTGCCATCTTATCTTGCACTTAGGGCTCAAGCATCAGGTATTGTATTATGGTTTTGTCCACCACATTTAACTTTAAGTTATTCAGCATGTTTACAGAAAGGCTATAAGTGTTGGGTTCAGTGCAATTCACAAGGAAACTTCAAGATGTGGACTGGGAAGGAAGAGAATCTCATCTTTCAGCTATTAGCTTTCCAATTAATTGCCTGTCTTTATTTTTTTTAAGTCTAAGACCACTGAATGTTAAAGAAATAGAAAGACTGTGTTACTTTATGATATTATAAAGGTGTGCTTAGCTGGAGATCTGACATTTGAAATCACATTTTTCAGTGCCTCTAACAGACACACTGGTTTTGATGATGGTAATTTGAATGTAACTCTTAATATAAGGAAAAGAATTGCAAATTTGACAATACATCTAATTTTTTAACATGATAAATGTGTAAGATTACAGAAGATGTTCTGGTTCCTCATTGTCCTGAACATCCTGTATTCATAATAATGCTCTTTTTTTGTTTTAGCCATATACCCACTGTTACAAAACAGAAATTTCTAAAGTAGATTGTGGAAAAAACTTTTCTATCGTTTATCTATTACTCAGCTATTTGGTGTAGTATTAATGGCCATGTGGGAGGTCTTTATCAATAGGAAAGCTGTAAAACCTATGAAAATACAGGTAAAAGTTAAAAAACTCATGCACTCCTTCACGTTTTCCAAAGCATTCTGACGGGCTGAATTGTCTTTGCCGGGTCGATTATAGCCCCCAGGCCTTATGTTGGACACCTTTTCTCTAGATATTAGGTGCTAGGTGTTGAGTTTGTCAGTAAATGCGTGACTATAGGTGATAAACAGTTTCTCATATTATAAAGCCCCGTCTGCCCTGTGAACAAACATGGGAGTTGGCTCTGTTGTTGTCATTAGTCATGATTCATTAATTGTTTAATTGTGCAAGTGCAGTGAGTAATGCACATTATCTGTTTTGCTCTTGTTAGTTTGTTTGAGGTTAAATTAACACCACATGCTGCACTCATTAGCATTTATCTGTCATCTGATTTGTCATCTGTGGCACAATGGCGCTTCTTTATTTGCAGCGTGCTTTTGTGTTCCTGTGTCTTTGATTGGGACGTCGAAACCAACCGCTGGCCCCGCCTTCTTTGGAAGCGAAGCCGTGTCTGGCTTTCTTCATGAGGCTAAAAAAGGGTGGCGTTGGAGGACTTCAAAAAAAAGTGCTAAAGCACACAAACACACAATCTCTCACCAGTGCTCAAAAGAAGTTCAGCAACACAGCTGTGCTCTTTCCTCTCAGCAGCTGGGACATCAGTACACGCGCACAAACACGCACACACACAAACACACACATGCTTTGTCCTAGAGCTGAAAGAGTAGGAGGGAGAGTGACTGAGTGAGAGAGCAAACAAGAGCTGGAACATAATTTAAAAGCTTTGGGGATTTGATTCATTTGATAGTTTTTAGATTAAGGAGAGAATTATGGCTGATATTACACACCATGTATTATGTAGAAGATGAATCAGTTATGTATTATACATTATGACGATGCATAATTTAGTTTGTTGTATTTCCTCCTCTGCAGTGGATTTGCGTTTGAACAAGGACAGTGTTTCAAACGGAGGCAAACAGAAGGTTGTTTCCAGAGAGCTGCAAGGAAGGATGGAAGAGTTGGGAGATGCCTTTGTTGTAAATAGTATGTCACTGTAGAGAGAGAAGGGCAGAGAAATGGCGGTAAACACTGAGTGAAAAGAATGATGAAAAAGTCTCAGAGAGATTAGGAATTAATCTGCAGCTCTGATTGTGTAAGAGGACAGTGTGAAACATGGGTTACTCTCATCTCTCCCCTCCTAATCCCGTCCCTCCATCCCTTTATCTCTTTAGAACTTCTTGCTGGGAATATGGTGTTTCATTAATCTCATCCTGTCGACCATTTGTTTCCACAGTTACATGGGTCAAGGAGGCAGCGAACAGATGTATTTTCGTTTCCAAGACCGGTTTTCTGAGTGTGTCTTTCCAAATTCATTTAGATCCTGTTATTGACATATATCACCCTCTCTCACTCCCCCTCTGCCCGACAGACACCATTCTGGGTTCAGAGACGTTCGGGGATGTGGCAAACTTCAGCACCTTCTTGCTGGACCGTTCATCAGGCATGCTGTTTCTGGGGGCCAAGGATGCCATACTGGCTGTAGACACCAAGAAGCTCAATGAAAAAAACCCATTAAAGGTAGGCGTAGTGCCAATGGGTGAGTTACCAGGCAGCAGCATTAAACCACTGAATAAAGGGTGTGTGAAAAATAATCATCAGATTTCCATCCATCCATCCATCCATCCATCCATCCATCCATCCATCCATCCATCCATCCATCCATCCATCCATCCATCCATCCATCCATCCATCCATCCATCCATCCATTCTCAGCTGCTTATCCTTTTCAAAAGGCTATATTTAATAAAGTAATAGACACAGAAGCTTGCAATAAATATTAAAATATATGGCCACACATGAAGTTTCATAAGTGTAAGTGTCCCCCCTTCGAATATCTTCATTTGATAGTCAGACTTGTCCCAAACTTTTGTGAGCATGTCTGAAGTCACTGCAGCCACTGCTGTTGTTATGCTCCCTACCAGCAAACACGTGAAACTCACCAATGCGGTCTTTCTAACAGTGCATGTTTTGATGGACAGCGTTGTGCAACTATGCATTTAAAGCACTTTGAAATCAAATGATTCTTTTTGATACGCCCTGTCTTTTGGTGCTCTCTGCCAAAGCACATATTGTGGTAACGTCTTTCTACACATGACAACCGACAGACTTACCCGGCCATGTCTGTGTATCTTCTTTCTTCCTGCAGATTATTTGGGATGTGTCAGACGAAAAGAGGAAGTCGTGTGAAGGAAAGGGAAAGACGGAGGTGAGAACAGTGCATGTGTGCTGTTTGTGTGTTATTTTGTCTAGTTCAGCACTTGAATGTCCATGAACTACATTGATCATTTCTAATATTTTTTGAGTCACTATGTAAATGAGAATATCGGGCTTAGATTTATATGCATATCTCGGAATAAATGACATTTTTGGCCTTCCATGTTTCTGTTTAATTATTTTACAAAGATTGTTGGATAAACTTGAACACAGTGGATCTGATGAAGGATGAATGAATGAATTTATCAAAATATACCAATAATATGTATACCCCACCCATATATACATGAATGGTGCACATGACTAATTGCGTGGTCCTCGATTGAGGCTGTAAAGATTTCCTTTGATGCTTTGTTGTCTTGTTCTGATGCATGCAAGGATGTGATGCACAGCAAATTGTTGTATGAATGCACAACAAAGTCTAGGTCTTCATTAAGTGAAACAGCTACAGAGACCAATATAGACAAAAGTGCAGGTTACTGCTTCTATATATATTTAAAAATGTCATATGTCTCTGCTTTTATTTTGTGCCTTGCCATGCATGTGTGTGTCTTTGTGGGTGCTTTACAAACCTGTGCTGTTGGGCATTGGATGAGAAGTTCTGGGAGTTATGCCAATGCCCCAGTAGGTGTGTGTGTGTGTGTGTGTGTGTGTGTGTGTGTGTGTGTGTGTGTGAAGAGAGAGTGAGAGAGATGAAAAAACAGAAAGGAGTGGATGTGGAGTCACAGATGTCCAGTAACTGACTACGGAAACTGATTAAGTAGAGCGCACTATCCACTCAACCTGTACATGTCAGCATGTTATTATGCTGTGACCACACTGCTCACAGAAACATACACTCGATCTACATTTCTTGTACCTGACTGATTGGTTGATTTAAACAAAAAGTAGAACATTTGCTGGCATAGTGGAGTGTGCGCCTTACATTTGTCTAATGAATGGAAAAACACAAAATGTTTCCTTAAATAACTCGATAATTGAATCAGACCAGAAGAAAATTCTCAAATCAGAGATAAACAAAGCCAGTGGAAGGTCAGTGGTTCAAAAGAAAAGGAAGCGCAATTAGCTTTGACCTGTTTTTTTGTAATCATCATCAGTACAGTTTGCTGCTTTCCAATGTAACGGGGCGATAGACCGATAAAGCCAGGAAAAGGGTTGTTTTTTTTCTGCAAAGGCATTGATTACAAGAATACATGTGAGTCAGAAGGTTTAAAAAAGTGGGGGAGGGGGCGCAGGAGGGAAGCCGGACCAATAGAAAGAGAGGGAGTGCAGGGGAGAACAAATGAAGATTGCAGAGACAAGACAAGAGAGTACCTGCCCGTGTGTGTGTGTGTGTGTGTGTGTGTGTGTGTGTGTTCTGTGTGAATCATGTGAAAACTGCAGACTCAGAGACAAATAAGGGCAAGTTAGTAATAGTTCACTGCTATCAGCAGGACGTTACTGCATTAACGTCCTAATCACAGGTCAGGAGAAGATTTAATCCCGTCATCACATTCATCATAAAGTGTAACAAAACTTCAAAGCTTGTGTATTATTATAAGTTCTCTGCATTATTGTAGGGTCTTTTCGTAACAATATAAAGCACCTTGAAGAAACTACTGTGGTGTTATATAAATAAAATTGAATTGCACTGAGTTGAATTGTAAGAATTGTACAGAAATGCACTCTTAATAACGAAAATTAGGGGAAATGCAGTAACTTCTGTTTATTGCTGGGTGGGTAATGCATGCTTGGAAAGCAGCTGGCATCTAGCTGATGCTGGTGAGACTGGCAATGAGCCAAATGAGGAAATGAACTGAATGGAGCTGAAAACCAAAACATTCAGCTGAAAGACACTAAAATACTGCACTAATGTGGCGTCTTCAGAGTTTTTTTTTCTCCTCACTGACACTGAGTTCTTGCTTAAAGGGGCAGGGATAGCTCAGTAAGTAGAGTGGTCGGAGGTTCGAATGCACCGAACGGCTACCCTGAGGCACCCTTGAGCAAGGTACCGTCTCTACACATTGCTCCCCGGGCGCTGGACTGGTAGCTGCCCACTACTGAAGCAGCTGGATAGTGTAGCAGTAAGGCTACACACCTTTGAGCGGGAGTCACAAGTTTGATTTCCACCCTGCCCTGTCTGAGCCGCAGCCACGTCTGCAGCTCAGACACAAGCATTTCACTGCATGTTGTACTGTGTATGTGACAAATAGAATTTATTTATAAAGTGGATCGTTGTAGATTAGGTTTCTGTTTATAACCCTGTAATATAGAGTGGCTTGAGATGACTATTGTTGCAATCTGGTGCTATATAAATTAAATTAAGCTGAGGCTTTGAGGGAAAAAAGAAAACAACCCCTGTCAATCAATATATACTTAATTTACTTCAGGTACTACAGTAGTATTACTATATGCTCACTGTTGTGAAAGTGCTTGCTGCATGCAAGGAGAAAGTGTGCAGAAGAGAAGGAGTGAGAAAAGTGCTCGACAGAAAGAGATAATGGAGGGTGAGAGCGGAGCATGAGGTCAGGAGAAGAAAGTTGGACCATGTCCACTCACACACATACATCAGTAATTACTGGGAAATTGCTTTGAGCAGGTAAATGTCAGCAAGCATGAAAAGCTTTTAGATGTTTAGGTGGCAGAACTTTTATATTTCTGCGATGAGCACCGAAGTCATTAAAGTTTTTACTATGAAAGATGTATAATTGGAGGCCATTTTAATCAAGAGTACAAAAGAATTCAATAAAATCAAACAGAATAGAATAGAGCCATTCGAGCCACCCCATGCCAGATTGTGAATGAAGCTTATTAGTATGAATGGGGTTAATTTGGGGCCAATGAAATAGCTAATCCCAGGCTGATCCCTTTGTTACCAGCCTGAGCTCCACTTCTCTCTTTCGCTCGTTTTGGCTCTCTGTCCAACTCACGTGGAGCTGTACCAGCATGGAGGGAAGGGGAGGGCTGGTTTGAGTGACACGATCTGTGCATCAGAGAGGATCAGGTCTCTGGGGAGGAGATGAATCAGGCCTGGAGCTTATCCAGGATGCCACACACACACACACACACACACACACACACACACACACACACAGACATTGCTTACGTCATGGTTTCTTGGTAAGTGGCATGGGACAGTGAGGGTGTTTTTTCCATAACAGCTTCTGATGTGTGACAATAAGAAGAGAAATGAAGTTGGATCAGAAATATATGTATAATCTGGCGTCTCTTTAACAGAGAGGATCACATGTTTTTGTTTACTATACATGAATAAAAGTGGATGATCTCAAGTTTTGTGTGCGTGCGTGCGTGCGTGCGTGCGTGCGTGCGTGCGTGCGTGTGTGTGTGGTCTCTCCTGATAGCAGTGGGAATCTCAGGTGTCACCTCTTGCAGTGAGGCATCTCCAATTTCCTGTTTTGTTGTTCAAAACTGAGTGTGGTTGTTTAAAACTGCGCATGACGATAACACCTTTTTATTTCAAAATTCAAAACATTTTTGAAAATCATTAATCATTTGGTGTTCAGCAACAAGAAGGGAAAAAATGACAGAAAGTTCATGTATATTTATAAAGAAGCTTATTTGTATAATAGTGTAGACAAAGCATATTTTATTGTGTAATATATGTAATGCCCTTTCTCACTGAGTGAAATCATTCTTAATCCAGTGTGAATTTAAAAGATGAAAGCATGTAATGATAAACATGCTGTACTTCCTGGTTTTTAAACTGAGTTTAAAAGTGATACGCTATAGCTTGCCTGCTACGTTGCCTATATTTTTTACTGTTTGTCTCCCCCTGCAGGGCGACTGCAGGAACTACATTCGGCTTTTGGAGTTCCTGGGAGATGGTCGCATCTATGTGTGCGGCACCTATGCTTTCGACCCTCAGTGTGCCTTCTTGGTGAGTCTGTCCATGCGCTTGTTGTTTAGTGACTGATGCATGATGATGACCTCTGACCCCTCAAACAGACACACATACAGACAGGTGAATCACAATACGGTTACATAATGGGTTTGAGTTTGCACATGCAGCATTAATGAGTGTAGATGGATCTCTGCGACTTCTCCCACACTTGTACCCATAATGCGTTTATGCACCACCTGCAGTGAGGTTATTCAAATTTAAAGACTTTTCCAGGCTTCAGTCGCACTCCTTCTCTCAGTAACTATTTTGGGAGTGTTGCTATTCCCCAAATCCACAATTAAAATTTAACTGATATGAAAACAGATGATTCTACAAAAAAGAGAGAGTACATGACATAATCATTTGATAATGACTGAATTGTGAAATAAAAATAACCCTCATTATTATGATGTATCATAATATGCTGCAGTTGTACTTTTGCGTTTCATGCCTTGAAGTAATGGTAAAAAAAATCCCTTTTTTTAAGAAGAGGCTAAATTGGGTTTACATTCATTCATCGAGGTGGAAATAGACCGACATTTGCATAGCAACTGTGGAAGGGAATCAGAGCACAGTGCTAACCTCTGCACCGCTGTGCTACAAGATATAGATCAGGATGTAACAACTTCACTAATTAACTTCAAAAACAGTAAAAGCTTAAAGCCTAAAAGCAAGATTATAGAGAGACCTGATTTTTTTTTTTATGGGCATCTGAACATAGACTGTGTCCTGATATTGCATTTTTATTTTCTTGAATATTACCAGACCTTTTAAGCACAGATCACAATGAATGAATTTTGAATGAATGTTTAAGCAGTGTCAGTTATCAAAAAGCAATCTGTATGAGATCCGACAGAAAGCCCTGTAATTAATTAGGAAATATAAATCCTTTGTTTCTCGTCTCTGCAGAATGCCACTACCTTTACTCTGGAAAAAGATAATGGAACAGTGAAGATGGAGTCGGGGAAGGGAAAGTGTCCTTTTGAGCCCAGTCAGCATTACACAGCTATTATGGCAGGTAAGTACAACTGTGTGTGATTGACTGAGTTTTCTGGTCAAAATAAAAATTTCAAACAAAACTTTTTAAGCTGTCCTCTTATTTTATTTCTTTATATAAAATATACTTTGTCCTTTCTCTCATTGTTTTGCTTTTTAGATGGTGTCCTTTACACAGCAGCTACCAGTAACTTCCTGGGAACACTCTTCGACATCTCCCGGGCAACGGGCCCTGAGCAGGAGCGCATCCGAACTGAACGATCCATCAACTGGCTCAGCGGTAAGACACATTTGCCCACAGTCACACATGTTGACCCCACACTTTCCTATATGAATAAGTAGAACTGTGTGTCTGTGTGTGTTTTTTTCTCTTAGACCCAGAGTTTGTCAGCTCGGCTTTCATAGAGCAATCTGCAGGCAACCCGACAGGAGACGATGACAAAATCTACTTCTTCTTCAATGAGGTGGCCAAAGAGTATGACTTCTACACCAAAGTCAAAGTGCCCCGGGTGGCACGTGTCTGCAAGGTAACCCACTATCTTTACTGAATCATTGATCCCTTTGTTTGATTGAATCCATGTTAAAATGATCTCTGTCTGTTCAGTCTGATGTGGGAGGGATGAAGACTCTGCAGCGACGTTGGACCACCTTCCTCAAGGCTCAGCTAGTGTGCGAGGACAAGTCCAGCGGCCAGCGCTATAACGTCCTCACTGATGTTTTTACCATGCAACATATTCCAGGGGACCCCAGCAGCACACACTTCTATGGACTGTTCACCTCTCAGTGGTAAGCCTAAGAGTAACCAGTGGCAAGAGGCCAGAGTAGAGCCTTGGCCATATGTAACATTGGAAATGTAGTCTTTTGCTGCTGTTGTAGACAAACATAGATGCTCTGTCAATGCATATGGTGTAATGTTCTCTGAATATTACAGGCTCATGCACAATTTTCAGTTGCATGATATGAAAGGTATAAAAAAGTGAAAGCTCAGCTGTTTCCTTGCTGTAGCTTAATGCTTATGTTCTGGAAAAAAGAGGACGTGATTTAACCCTTTTTCAAAAATGAACATTTTCCCTTCCACACTTAGCATCATGCTAAACTTTTTTTTTCCTTTCTCACAGGGAGCAAGTAGACCTGTCAGCCGTTTGTGTTTTCAGCCTGTCTGACATCAGCAAAGTGTTGGATGGTTCCTTTAAAGAGCTGAAGAAAAGCTGTGACACCTGGATCAATCATGAGCCGATCCCCACACCGCGGCCTGGCCAGGTAATAAACTGTACTCCACAGTTTCTGTAATTTACACTGCTTTTCTGAATCAAAACATGGCAACCCGCAGACGTCACAGATGATTTATGGTTGTTATAGAAGAATATAACAGTCTAAATTATGCTTGGCTTTATACTGAACAATCTGAAGTCTACATCCTTTTTAAAGTTCAGAAAGGAGGAGACGTGTGAATTTCTCTAGTGGAAGTTTTGGAATCTTTTCTTTGATCCAAGGTGTAACTTGTATGGTCTAATAGTTTTTTATCCTTCCAAAAATACTGCAGTTTCACAGTTCCTTTAATGTGGAACTGTAAGACTGCAGCTCCAGATTAAACTGCTGGTGTACATAAATATATGTACACCAGAATATGTCTGGTTATATTTGTTCAAAAGCACAGCCATCTAGTCATCTTAATCTTAGCCATCTTTTCAAGCACGTGCTGATTTCCAATCCTCTGCTCAGATTTTAGTTCCACCAATCTTCATCCACTGCATTTATAATGTGAACTCTGATGAGGCACATTTAAACACTTTATAACATTTGGTTTTGCAACAGTTCTCAGCTGTACATATTCAAAAAATAAGAGATGAAAATAAATTCCAGCTTAAATTTATACCTCAGTTCTTAGTATAAACATGTTATCTTCAAATTTTAAAGGACACAAATATGAAATATTGTCAAGCCCACTGGAAGTTTAAACTTTAAATGTACCACACATGCATTTTATTTGACTTTACTACCATAAATTACTAAGACACACCATTTTCCTTCTCTATAATAGTGTTTAAACAGTGCATTAAAGGCTCAGGGCTTTGAGTCCTCCCTAAAACTTCCTGACAAGGTGCTGACATTTGTGAGGGACCACCCCCTGATGGAGAACAGTGTGGCTGCAGCACCCCTGCTGGTTCGAAAGGGAATCAGTTACACCAAACTGGCTGTAAATCTGAAGAACGGCAGCGAGGAGCGGAGGGCAGCAGTGCTGTATCTAGGAACAGGTGAGAGATCAGACAAAGGAGACGACAGAAGGACTTAGAGATTGTAGTGCATTTAAAATTGTAATCAATGGAGACAGCTTCTTAAAGCTGAAGATAAAGACGACTCGGTAAATGTAAAAATAATGATGCTTAGAAACTGAATACTGAAGTCAATGCAAAATTGATAAAAAGCTACACTTTCACAAGTTATAGAAGAAGTTGTGACTTAAATGTGAAATAAATAAATATAACAAAAATGTGTTGCAGACCGTGGGGAGCTCCACCAGGTGGCAGTAGTGGGCCAGAATGTCACCTTACTGCAGGAGACTCCTCTGTTCACATCACAGGAACCTGTTAACAATATATTACTGGACAAGGTAGAGCACATGTGTGCATACACATACTACATGAACAGCCATGCGTCGTTCCATTTCTCAGCGATTCTGCAACTGTTCTCTGTGTTTCCAGGGCCAGGCTCTGGTGGGCAGCCCTCTGTCTCTGGCTCGAGTCCAAGCTGAAGGCTGCGCTCTGTATCGCAGCTGTGAGGTGTGCGCCAGAGCCAGAGGACTGGGCTGTGTGTGGAGCACAAAGGAGGAAGCCTGCAAGCAAACAACAGAAGAGTGAGTACTACAGGAATATCACAATGAATTGGAAATTTTCCAAAAAATGGAAATGAAAGGCAGGCAGCAGCTGTATTAGGTTATAAAATACCACAGTGACCCATTTTTATTCCAGCAGTTCTTTTGTACACTTTTGTGTAACAATGCTGTCCTAAGGAAAGCAATAGAAATGCAATACAGAAAATTCAGCCATATGTAAGAAGTGTTCACTAAAATACGCTTTACACCAAAGCCAAAAGCTGAAGTCAGTTCAGCTGCTAAAATTACTTTTTTATTAACTGTTATCATTTTTGCAGGCCCGGCTCCGGTGATGTGGTAGACGCTGCCTTGAAAAAGTGTCATGTAGCAGGTCAGTTTATACTTTCATTTCAGATAACGCGATCGTCGTTGTCCAATTTGATTGTGAGCGAAAATGCCTCTGCTATTGTTAATCACCTCTCCGCCGGCTCCGCTCCAGATCGCTGCAACCCGTCGCCCCAAGTGCTGCAAGTTTTCCGGGGCCTGCGCCTCTTGTTGCCATGCGTCCAGCTGTCTCCTCGGCCCTGTAGCTGGGAGTACCCTCTCCACAGACACACCAGGCAGCACAACTCTGACCTGGAGGTGGTTGTCACTGACGACAATCTGGGAAACTATGTCTGCACGTGCCAGGTATGAAGCCACAAAGCAGAGCTGTGTTCGATGTCCTTTGTCTATTCTTTTTTTTTTTTTACTGTTTTTTTGAAAATAAGCATTTTTTTTGTCTGTGCTATTTCTCTCAACTAGGAGGGGGGGCCAGCAGTCAGAGACCCCACGCCTTGCCGCAGAGCAGCCTATTACCTGACACTAGAGGCTCCCAGTGTTGGAAAAGTATCAACATCCGAAGGTCGTCATATTCTGGCCTTGTACATATTTGCCATCTTACTAGGTTTAGGTTTTGTTGCATTCATTATCTACTTTGTGAAACGGCGGCGTGGGCTTGCCCGCAACCTGCCAGATAACTCGTTGTCATCGGGAAAGGGGCGGGACTTGCTGGGTTCCTCGACCACTCCTCAATCCCCCAGCAGCTCCAGTCTTTTCTCGGATGGTTTCCGGATGGCGGAAAAACGGAACGGGACGGCAACTTCGACAACAACAACCACGCTCCTTAGCAACCATGGAAACGGTGGACACAGTTACAGCGACACTCTGATTAGCAGCAACTCCAGCAACGGCCATGGGAATTCTCTGTACACCAACTGCAACACAAGCGGCAGCGGGAGGAGGCTTGGCCCTGATTTTCTATCACCAGATTTGCTGGACAGAAGGACGGGGGAGCGGGAGAGAGTGAGGCCTGAGGGGGGAGAGAGAGAGTCAGGGGAGGGGGACGAGGTGGAGGAGGGGCTGAGGGATGGGTTGGGGGAAGGAATGAAAAGACTAGAGGAGGAGATCTCTAGCTTTACCATGTTTAAATCACCAGCACCGCTGGCTAGGTGTGAAGAAAGTTCGATATGAAAGGGGGGTATCTATACACCGTCAATATTTTAAACCATTTTGCATCCTCCAAAAAAAAAACCCTGAAAACGACTGGAATCAGTGCAAAGTGGCTACTGCCAAATGCCTTTGAATATGAGCTGTGACGTGAGAGAGACTTCAGAGATTTATGAGAAATATATTTATGTCCAAGCACGTGAGAGAGAGACCTGTAATGCACAGAGAGAGCTGCAGGACAGAAATCATATGACAGTGTTGGTATAGACTACTTATAATGAGTCACTCAGGATGAGATCTGTCGCCGATGTACATATAACATGTAAATATGAGCAGTGCGAACTGGTGATAATGGACTTGAAACTGAGCGAGTGCATAATTCTAATATTACAAAGAATCAAAGATGAAACGTCTACATCTGTAGACATGGAAAAGCCATATTGTCTTTCTCCTTAACCTTTGTTGTTGTTTGCTCTCATTTGCTTCTCCTGGAAAGGAAAAGTGCACTTCTCTCTCACCACCTCTCTCTCTTTCTCTTCCTGTCTGCGTTTCTCTTTCTCATACACCACTTGAATCCCAAAACTCGATGGGATCAAAGGCACCAAAGGACTGCTGAGCCATAGACTGCCCGGTCTGACGGCACCGGTCCTGGGCCTCAAACAGAGAAATGTCACTGACAGAGATTCAGAACCATAAATTCACTGAGGAGCCTTCACATGGACTGCAGTGACTGTGACGGGACTGACCCTCTCTGCACTGCTGAAGAAGCGCAGAGGCCGACAGGTTCAAGGTCCGTCAGACTTGTGTCACTGTGGAAAAGTGTAGTTGCAGAGAAGATGCAAGAAACTGAATGCTGCTTTCTGTCACTGCTCACATTCACCATTACTGAGACAGAAGGCTTTCAAAGGATGTGAAATTCATTTCAGTCTTTAGGAATGGACCTTATAGACTCAAAGACACCATCACCTCATGTTGTGAGTGTGGATTTTAACATAAAGTGTATTGTTTTGTCACAATGTTTTGTAATAAAACATTTAAAAAGTTATTATCCTGTTGCTGTACTGTCCGCTAAAAGCCTAGATGTGGGGACATGTAACAAACAGTGACGTGTCCTTCTTTTGAGTACACAAAGCAGCTTCTGTACCTCATGTCTGTGTAATTGTCTTCACCGTAGTGTGTATGTGGTCCTGTTTGTGTCTATGACTGAGCGTGGGTACCTTGGTACACGAAATACATGGATTATATTCCACCATTGCAAACGCATCCATTCATTTTTCAGTTCTTTAACTATGCAGTGACGAGCAGTGTAGTTCACTATCACTCTTATCACAGTTTCTCTTCTTATGTGGGGTTGAGCTGTGTGTCTGCCAGGGTCCCAAGGTTCAGTCAGTCTGTCTGCTCTCCAGCTTTGACTTTTAATAATTCATCATTTATACAATGATTACTTTTTTTTTTTTTGCGCTCATGTGCAAAGGTTTCAAAACACAGTTCAGATTTGCTCCATGGCATATGTCATTAGTTTTATGTATGCTCAAAAATGTATGTCCCCATAAAAGATCCTCTACAGCCCCCATGTGAGTTGCCAGTCTAACCATAGGATACCCAGGCTGTAATATGAATGAGAAAACTTAGTGTCATCTCATCTTTACGATCCTCCAGAAAAGTCTCTATATACGGTTAGGTCATACATAATTGGATACTGTCACAGTTTTTTTTTTCTCAACCTGTTTACTGAAACATTCAAATTATACTTGGACATGGACCTAATATGTAGACTCTCAGCTTTGATTCATTTTCAGGGTATCCACATTCAAATAGGATGAAGCGTTCAGGAGTTTCAGCTCCTTAACATCTTCCACCCTCTTTTTAAAGGGATCAAAAGTAATTGGACAATTGAATCAAAGGCTATTTTATCAGCAGATGTGGGCAGTTCCTTCGTTTTTATCAGTTAAGCCGATTAAAAGGTCTGGGCTTGATTTGAGGCGGGGTGTTTGCATGTGGAAATTTTTGCTGTGAACACACAACATGTGGTCAAAGTAGCTTTTTGTGCAGGTGAAACAAGCCATCCTTAACCTGCGAGAACAGAAAAAAAAAAAACATTCGAGAAATTGCTACAATATTAGTAGTGTCAAAATCTACAGTTTGGTACATCCAAAAAAAGAAAGAAAGAAAGCACTGGAGAACTCCGCTACGCAAAAAGACCTGGACATCCATGGAAGACAACAG